>CAUYQG010141936.1:0-18101 GCA_963574415.1 Tarsius wallacei
AGTATTATGGTAAGTGTTCAGGGTCCACTTATGAGTGAGAACATGTGGTACTCTGTTCTTTGTTTCTGTGATAGATCACTGAGTATTATTAACTCTGAATTCATCCTTATTGCTGAGAAGTCCATATGTTTGTCCTTATGACTGTGTGATATTCCACTGTGTATTTTTTATAATTGACTCAATCTTCTTACTTGTTATTGGCTCATTCAGATTTTCTTTCTTCATGATCCAGTTTTTGTAAGTTGTGAATATCTAAGAAATTTACACATTATTTCTAGGTTGTCCAATTTGTTGGTATACAATTTTTCATAGTATTCTCTGATAATCCTTCTTTTTTTAAAAAAAATTCTGTAGCATTGGTTATAATGCCTCCTCTTTTATTTCTGATTTCATTTGAGTCTCTTTGCCTATTTTATGCAGTTTTTTTACCCTCTATTTTGCTTAATTATTTTCCACTCTTTATTGTTCAATCCTTCTGCTAGCTTTAGGCTTTGCTTGTTCTATTTCTATTTTCTTTTGGTAAAATTTAAGTTATGCATTTATTATTTTTCTTCCTTTTAATGTGTACCCATACAGTTGTAAACGTCCCTTCTAATACTACTCTTGCTGTATCTTATAAGTTTTGGTATGTTGTGTTTTCATTTTCATTTGTCTCAAGGTAGTTTCTAATTTTCCTTGTAACTTGTGCTTTGATCTAGTTTTTCTTGTACTATTGAATTCTAGTTACGTTCTATTGGGATCCAAAAAGTTTCTTTGTGTGATATCATTTTTAAATTTGTGAAGACTTGTTTGATGTACTAATATGTGGTCTATCCTGGAGAATGGCACATGTATGTTTGAGAAGAATGCATATTATTCCGTTATTGAGTATAGGTCAATTTGGTCAAATACTTCTTAGGTCAATTTGGTCTACAGAGTTGTTTAAGTCTTTTTTTTTTTTATTGATCCTCAATCTGGTTGTTATATCCATTTTTGAAAGAGGACTACTAAAGTCTCCTACTTATATTTTGTAGCTATGTCTCCATTCAATTCTGTCAAAATTTGCTTTGCATATTTGGGGGATCTGAGATATGGCATATAAACATTTGCAATGTTATATATTCTTAACAAATTGGCCCTTTTATCATTAGATAAAATATTTTTTCATACTTTTTTTTTTTTTTTTTTCCGGTCATGGTCTCACTCTTTTGCCCAGGCTGGAGTGTAGTGTTATGGTCAGGGATCACAGCAGATTTGACCTCCTTGGCTTAGGTCATCCTTCTGCCTTCACCACCTGAGTAGCTGGTACTACAGGAGTGCACAGCCACATTTGGTTAATTTTTTAGTTTTGTAGAGACATGATCTCACCATGTTGCTCAGGCTGGTTTCAGACTCCTGGATTCAAACAAGTCTTCCTCACCCTCCTAAAGTGCTAGAATTTCAGGCTTGAGCCACTGTACCTGGACTCTCATAAACATTTTAAAAGTTTATTTTATCTGATCTCTTTTTCTTTTTTTATTTTTATGGGATATATTTTAAATCTTTTTATTTTTATTTTTATTTTCAGGCTATATATGCCCTTAGATCTGAAGTGAGTCTCTTGCTGACAGAACATAATTTGATTTTGATTTCTATATCCATTTAGCCAATTTATGTCTTTTGACTGGGAAGTTTAACCAATTTACATGTAAAGCAATTACTGTACTACATGTTCTCACTCATAAGGGGACTCTGGACAACTATCATAATACTATAAGAAAGGGATTGTCTGTAGTGGGAAACCACCATGGGAGGGAGAAAGGGCACACCTCATCAGATAAGGGGACCTGATCTCACACCAGGTGAAGTGGGGACCAAAGTGAGGCCCAAATTTTACCTACACAAAGACCACTCGTATACCTAACCTTGAATTGTACCCATAAATTTAAAATTTAAAAAAGCAACTATAGGATGGAAAGACAATAAAAAGAAAAAATAAATAAAGTAATTACTTATAAGAAAAGACTTACTATTACCTTTTTGTTCATGGTTTTCTTTTTTCTTGTAGGGTTTTTGTCCTTCTTTACTGCTTTTTGTGTTTTGTTAACTTTTTGTAGTAATATACTTTTATTTTCTTCTCATTTCCTTTTGTGTATATGCTGTAGATATTTTCTTTGTTGTTACCATTATCACTGCAACTTCATAATGCATTTTAAAGTGATTATATTTTATTTTAAACTGTTATTGACTTAATTTCAATTGCATATAAAAGACTCTATGCTTTATGGCTATACATTCCTTCACTTATGCTATTGATTATTGATGTCACAAATTGCAACTCGCTTTCTCTCTCTCTCTCTATATATATATATGTGCATACAAATACATACATACAAATCTATTAACATAGACATCATTTTTTCCATGTTTTTGTCATCTAAGTTATATTTATCAAAATTACAATTATACTGGTTACTATATTTTTATATATATTTGCCTTTACTGAAGAGTCTTATATTTGAAAAACTTTGTGTTTTGTGTACCATTCTTTTATTTCAACTGAAGGCCTTCCTTCAAAATATTTGTAAGCAGGTCTAATGGTAATAAAGTTTCTCCATTTTTGTTCATCTGGGAGAATCTTAATTTCTCTTTTATTTTTGAAGGATAGTTTTGCCAGGCACAGTATTCTTGGGTGACAGTTTTTGTTTTTTTCTGTGAGTACCACTCTCTCTGTCCTGTACAATATTTGCTGAGATGTTCCCTGACAATGTCATGGAAGCATATTTGTATGTGACTCTCTTGCTGCTTTCAATATTATCTTTTAGTGTCTGCCTTTAGACAGTTTGATTATAATGTGTCTATGTATGTGTCTCTTTGGATTTATAATTGGAGTCATTTAAGATTTTGAATCTGTGTGTCCATTTCTTTCCTCAGATTTGAGACGTTTTCTGGCATTGTTTCTTCAAATAAGCCCTCATCCACTTTCCCTCTTTATTCTTCTTCTGAAATTACCAAAATTCATATATTGGCCTGATATAACTTGGTGTTCCTTGCTATCAAGTGCCCCATACATCCTTTTGGTTCTACTTACTTTTCTTTTCTTTTTGCTTCTTTGACTCAATAATTTCAAGGGACCCGTCTTCAAGTTTGCTGTTTCTCCTGCCTTATCATCAAGTCTGGTATTTAAACCTTTAGTGACTTTTTCATTTCAGTACTCTCAGATCCACACTTTCTATTTGGTTCTATTTTATCAATTTTATTTCTTTTTTGATATTCTCATTTTTGTTCTGCATCCTTTTTCTGTGTTCATTTATTTGTCTATCTGTGTTAATTTACTCATTGAGCATTTTTGTAACAGTTATTTTAAAGTCTTTGTCATACTTATTTTAAACTCTTTGTCAGGCAGTGTGCATAGATCCATTTTTCTATAGAGTAAGTTTCTGGAGTTTCATTTTTTTCCTTTGATTATGTCTTCTTACTTTTTGTGTATCTTGTAATTTTTTTCCCGGAATTTGGACATTTGAAAAACGATCATCTCCAAGTCTTTGTCTACTGGTTTTGTGCAGAGAAATGCCTTCTCCATTTGCCCAGCTGGAGACCCTAGGATTTCTCAAATCATTTCTGATCTCTTGCTCCTCCTGACATCTTCCTATAGATCTGAAGATCTAATGTGCAGCTTGCCTTTGTTTTCAGAAGTGTCCAAACTCTGGCAACCGTCCTGCCAACTCTCTGAGTCAGGTGAGACAGAAACTAGTCCCTAGGCACTCCCTGGCAACCAGTGATGTGGCCTACTCTATAGCTGAACTAGTTGGTCACACAATCCACTATTGTGTTTCCATTCCAAGGGAGAAGTCAAGTTCAGGGAGTTTCTCTCCAGTTGTTCTGGCTATACTGCATGAGGGATGGGAATAAAATGTGCCAAATGCCACAAATCATTCTACTCTTTTCGACTAAAATTTTTCCAAGTTTATAATAGCCTGGGTGTGTTAGTTTCTCAACTGGTTCCCTCAGAGCTATTATGGTCCATATGTAATTGTTAATTTGTTCTCTCAGAGGTATTACGGTTCATATCTTATTGTTAACTTGGAGCTTTTGTAGGAGAAGAGAAGCTTGTGGCTTTCTAACCTCCTATGTTGCTGTTGTCGCTTCCACATTTCTAAAATAGGGATATTTCTTTAAATGTTGTCTTAATCATTTTGTTTCTCTCTTTGCTGATACATAAAATGAAAGAATGTAAAAGAAGACTGATTTAGATTTGATGAAATACATAAGTTATATGACTAACTTAAAAACTTTTATTCCTTTATTTACAAAATGGAGACAATAGAATTAGAAGCAATATATAAAATTAGTGAGGACTCAGTTTCTAATTACTGATGCAACAAAATACTATTTAGGTGTTCAGAAGATGTTTGTGCATCCTTCCCCACCAGCCTGCAATAGAAAGACAATATAAACTGATAAATGGTCTCACTCACTGTCACCTTTTTTATTAGATAATAGGTACTCTCAACAACTAGAAAATGCTGAGAAACTAGCTATCCAGTAAGTCTTCAGATGAAACTGCAGGAATGTCCACTATGTTAACTTGAAATAGACACATTTCTGCATAAACCTCAGAAAGGCAGACTTAGTGCAAGGGTAGTGTAGGTCCTAGAAATGTGTTATTTATAATTCTGCGTACACCTTTCTTTCCTTCTTCTGCATATTGTATCAGGAAGAAGAGACAGGCTCCTTGATAATTCCTATGGACACTCAATAGTGAATAGAACAACAAAGAACTGGGTACTGATCTCTCTACAAAGGGAGAAAATTCACTTAATTAAATAAAATTACAATGAAATATTTCATTGGATATGCTAGATTCTATATTAATATTAGTTCAAAACAGGACAATTTGATAAACTTAAATTATTTAATTAATAAAGTCAGAAAAAATGTCAGATTAATTTCACGACTAAAATGATAGGTTAGAGCAGGTTAAATGTTATCTCCAAAAATAAAATAAAACCAAGAAATTGTGAATACTTTTATCTCTTGAGATGAAAAACAGCTTACACAATGACCAAGCCTGTGAGGTGTATTTTATAATATATTCACCAAAAATACTTCTCTTTTATGTTCATTACTAATTATTTAGAAATGGAAATAATAATTATTTTCTTGAATGAGGCTGTTTTGTGGGCATTATAATTTGATACTGTTTTGGAATTGTATAGCCTAAATTAATATAAGACATATTATTCCAATTCCCCAAAATAATGTTTAGTACTCTTTAAATAAAGGTTTTTTAAGAATATAATATGTTTAACTCAAAAGTACTGATGTTTATACATTCTTTCACACATCTATTAGAAGAATTACTAGCATGTGATGACACAGCTGCCTCTGAAATCAACGTGTAAATGCTTTTGTATTCTGCAGATCACTCCATCTCAGTGGCCTTTTCCCCATCAACAGTGTCACTCTGTTCCTAGCTCCTATGTTCAATACCTTGAAGTAATCTTTGATTATGATTATTCTCTCTTTTTACTGTAGGGTCAATAGTTTGCCATTCAGCAATTCACCAATTTTTATTTAAAATGCCTCTAGTATGTGTTCCTCATTTCTATTTCAGTTGCTACTGTTGGAACCCAGATTCACATATTGAATTACTGCTATAGCTCCTTGATTAGTTTTCCTCTCCAGGCTTCCCCTCTCATTATTCCTGCTTCCAATGACACAGTAACATTTTAAAATTACTATTTTCATCATGCTACTTCTCTGCGAAAAAAACTTTCTATGGTTGTCCTTGTGGGATAAATTCAAATTTCTCAGTCGGGCATGAAATCTTCTCACCAGCTGACCTTGTTTACTCATTCAACAAATATTTATTGAGAGTCAACTGTGTGTTTAGCATTCTCGGTCTCTTATCATGCCAAATACCTTAAAAGATTTTACTTTCTTCTTGGAGATTTGTGAAAATACTTAAGATAAGTTAAATAACAGAGCCAGATAGCTCTTTAAGAGTTCCCATAAGGCAATGTGTGTGTGTATGTGTGCGTAGACTTGTATAAAAATACAGTTGACAAATGTTACACATTGAATGGCAATACTAATATGATTTTTTTATTGCATTGCAGCTATTGCAGTTTATTATGCATATATAGGTATGCTTTCTTTTAGTGCACCTGAACAATAATTTGAAATAGAGACAAATTGGGGTTGAAAAGAAAAGAAACTTTGTACAAATAAACAAGATATTTTTGTGCCACAATATTGAGAGACAGAGTTGACTCCAAATAGATCAGTTATGACACATTATTTTGTCTGTTAATGCAAATGTCATAAATATATTTTTTCTACTGCCCTAACCAAACTTTAAAATACGAACACTAAACACTTCTTCTTTCTCGTCCTGTGGGCTATTTCTAAATCTATATAACCCGTCTCCCTTAAAGTTAGTTTGGGTCACATGATTGTGTTCTGAGTGAGGAATGTGGATGAGAGTAGATGAACCCTTTGAACTCTTTTTGGATCTATCCTTCATACTTTCTGCTGTTCTCCAGACTTCTCATCACCTTTTGGGTAATCTTTGAAGGCCCCATGCTTAACTACAAATATGGAGGAAAACTGACCTGCTTCAGACTTTGCATGGGTAAGAAATCAACTGTGTTTCATTAAGTCATTGAAACTTCTGGGTTTTGTTGTTGTTGTTATTCTTTGTTTTTGCTGCTGTTTTTGCATCATCCTGATTAATACAGGCATACTCTGTATTGAGTGCAAATTCCAATGCTAGTTTTAACACTACTACTTTTGTATTCTCAATAAACTATACTAGAAAACAAGCAAGAATAATACTAAATTATGGATAACTTTGTATCTGTTCTGACTATATGTATCCCTCTCTGTATATGTGCAGATGTATGCAAATTTGCACACACATATATGCATCTTTGTATAAAAATAAAACATGTTTAGACTTTAAGGCCATTATTACTAGTAAATAAGCTGAATTCACTACATGTCATACACTTTGCTGACATTAACCCTTAATCTCACAGTCAAGTGTTAATATTAAGTAAATTTTAAGACGAGAAACCTAAGACAAAAATAAAGTAGTGGATCAGTTATGATTAGTGTTGTCAGAAGCATGTTACTTGGGATACATCACGCAATTGAGATGGCAGAGATGTGGAAAAGGAGCTGATTATCTGGTCTTCCTTGGAAAATTTTTCCCAACAGACTGGTTCTTGCTCATCCTCCATATCTCAGAGATGACCCTGGCCACGCTATCACTAGCTGCTGTCTTGCTCACCACCACCAGTCCCCTCCTGATTTTCTCAGTCTTTATTTCCAGTCTTTTATTTGCCTATTGTTTATCTCCTTCTACTTAGATTTAAAGTTTTTGAGAGAAGAAAACTTAGCTTTTTTCGTCCCACTTCTAACTCAGTGTGTGACACAAAATGCATTCTTGATTAATATAGTTTAATTGCACAAATAAATAAATGAACAAAATGATGCTGTATTCTGAAGCAGTTATAAGTTATTTAAGTCTTCAGTTTTGCATTCACTTAAATTGGGGGGAACTGGAGCATGTTAATGTGCATGAGAGTCAAGATGCCAGGCAAAGTGCAGAGTCAAATGTAACTTCATCACACAAAAGTAAATGTTTAGTAGCTATCTTTAGAGCTTGGAAATGAGAGGCTTCCATAGCACTTTGAAAAGGTAGGATTATTATTCTTATTTTAGTAACAAGGAAACAGAATTGAGAGTTTCAGGGACTTGTATGAGATTCCGTATTTGATTGTGATTTTGAAAGCAGATGGTCTATTCCCTAACTCATCATGCTTCTATTACTCATAACTGCCTTTCCACAAAATGATGCCCTATTAATATCAGTGCTCTACTAATAATGTCAAGATGTAGAATATAAACTAGTTCACGAAGAATCAAGAAAACTTCTTCCTTCATAGACTTTGTTTTTGCATCTCCTTAAAGTTTTTTCTTTTTAAGACAATTGCCTTGGGACTCCTCTTTTGCTCCTTAGTATTTGATGTATTCTCACAGCTTCCTATTGTTCTGATATTAGTTCCATCTTCCAAACCTTTCAAATGTGTCTCCTATTTGCCATTTCCTGGATAAAACCCTAAAACAAGACTTCCCAGCCTCCCACCTCTAGTTCATGTATTCCCCCTTTGACACTTGAGACTGTTCTAGTCAATACTGAACATTTAGGCCAATTTAAACTCCTGCAATGTAGTTACAATGATCCTTTATTATTATTATTATTATTATTTATTTTTATTTATTTTTACTTTTTATTTATTATTTATTATAAAGATGTGAGTACAATTCAGGGTTAGGTATACAAACATTGACTATGCAGGTACCCTTGTTGATGAGTTATGCCCCTCCCTCACCTAGCAGTTTCACTCAACTGCCAACCCCCCCGCCCCCAGACAGTTTCCCACTACTGCCAATCGCTTTCTTATAGTATTATAATTGTTCAAGTTCCACTTATGAGTGAGAAGCTGACCTGGATTTAAAAAAATGTGATACATATACACAGTGGAATATTATGCAGCCATAAAGGACAAATATATGGACTTTGCAGCAACTTGGATGGATTTGGAGTCAATCATACTCAGTGATCTATCACAGAAACAAAGAACACAATGATCCTTTAAAAGCCCTCAGGGTTTTCTCCAGATCTGAAGGTAACACCCACAATTCTTATTTAACTCTAGTACTTGCATCACTTTATGTTCTAGTTTCTACCCACCTTTTTGCCCACATTTTTTTTATCCACATATGATCCTTCCTTGCCACACTGGGTCATTCACTGAGCCATTCTCAGACCATTGTGCATAATAAAACATTGAAAAAAAACTACCCGGATCATCTTACTTCTAGCACAGTCTTCTTTTTTAAAGCTCCATTCAAAAACCAGTTCCTAGATTTCCTCTTCCTGATCAGTCCCTTTCTTAAGCTAAGACAAACTAGCTCCTCTCAATGTCCTTCTCCGAGGATTAGTACAATCGAGGATGATACTTTCTACATTTTACATTCCAGTTATGGGTAAATTGGTTTCTTTTCCTTTTCTAAATATTGTATTTTTAGATTCACTATTGTATCCTCTAGAATACCTAGTAAATGCCTAGGTTTGAACATTTTGGAGAAAGTAAATCAGCTTTCATGTTCTAAAATAACTAGGGATTTTTTTTAAAATTGAGAAACCATTTTTACTTAAGGATAGAAAATATAAAACCTTACAAACTTATTTGTGATGCAATTTATAAATATGAATAAAATTTAAGTGGAAAATACCTCATAAGCTAAGCACATCCCATGACTTAAATGTGAGAAAGAGGGACACAAAAAAGATTTTCTTCAATTATTTTTCATCATCCCGAAATACACATTAGTATTTACTAAAACCAAATCCTACCTTTAACTGATTCTATCTTAACATAATTCTTGAAGAAATAGCTGGATGTATTTTTCTAACTAGAAGACCTGCTATCATCAGGGTGCTATAGTATTTTATCATATGATGCCAATTATAATATTATTTGCATGGTAAAAGCATTGAGTTTAGTGTTATCCTTCAAGTGGATAAGTTGATTTTTATATAATGAGTTGCATAATAATTTTGGGTCATTTTCACAAACTTAACTTGTAAAAGGGTTCATAATTCATTTAATAGCAGAAACTTGAAAATATCTAATTTTAAAATACTTTTGACTCGAATGCTGTCTTTTATAAATATTTAAGTCTTAACTGGTGATTTTCAACTCGAGATATCTATGTAAATTTAGTTCATTTGTAACAATCCAAAAATTTAAATATATGCACAGATATTCTCCATACTAAAAAAAAAAAATGCTTTTAATGTAATAAAACAATGCATAGAGTAAAAGTATATTCATACTATATGTTCTTGAATCCTATATTTAAATTACTGACAATGTGTACCAAAGCAGCAATGATATCGAGCAACATTATAGTGAATGACAGATTTACAAGAGCTCTTGTTTCAAAGAAATATCAGATGACATCCCATTCACAGTGCATTTGATACTTCAACCTCTGCTACAACTTGATTTTACTCCTAAATATTTTCTTCTGTACTAAAACATAGAGGAATGAAAATGTGCTCAACTTCATCATAATTGTCCTGTGCCCTTAGATTTCTGGCTTTCTTTTGGGCAGTTGACATTTGGTTCCAGTGCTGACTAGAGCTCACACAAATTGCATACGTAAATGAGAACATCTCATGACCAAATTCAATACAGCTTGCCTGTTACAGACTTCAAATGAAAAAACAATTAACCATTCAAACCTGTATTTTGGTACTGTCAATACAAAAAATGAAGGTGCAACAGTTTTAATTTCCACTGGCTAGCAAAGTGTTGTGTTTTACAGGTTAAAGATCATTCAATATTATACCTATATGTTTACATTTTATGCCCAATACAATTTAATCTTTGAGTCAATTTATGAAAAGTATACAAAAGAATATAGGGCAAAACAGATATTTTTAGGAGAATGAAGTGTAACTATGCCAGAGAGACTTTTTGTGTTTTTTGAGTGTGTAAATGAATATAGCAGGCTACAGTTGCTCTAATTTTGTCTGTCCTTTGGCAAATAAACTAAATTTAAATGTATATAGATATCTCTTTTTGCTGAGCAATTTTTCTGCAGCCTATAACTGCACCACTATTAGTGATAAAGTCTGATTTACAACTTAATTGGCCAGAAGTGAATATAGCTTCAAGGTCATTGCAATACAGATGGCAGAAATTTTCGGGAAGTACATAAGTTAAGCGAGAGATTGTCTGGTGCACAAGTGGAGAAGATCTGCTTGAAATATTAGAATACTGCACGGGGCCATATTGTACAATGCTGACTCCATACATATGATACCAAGGGTCAACTTGAAGTGCTCACAGAGGCCCCGCAATAAAATATTTTATATTTAACAACAAGAGTCTGGTGTTTCTCTTTCCTACAAGGGAAGCCAATAATTACATGATGTCAAAAGGGATTAAAAATGGACCAATTAAAGTCTCTAAGAAAGTTAAGCTTTAAAAGAAACTCAACAGAAAATTGGAGAAAATAGAAGCAAGAATTTAAGCAACCTGGAATTGCACATGAAACTGTTGTATTTGAATAATCCTGTTATTTCTCTATGAAACATAGGCGAAAACTCAGGATGTAGAGAGTGCTTCTGAATATGATAGAAAAAAAGATGACAAAAGTATTATTGAAAAATTTGAAGTTCACTCTTTTCTAAAGTGCAATGAAATATGTGAAAAACACCTTTACTTTTCGATGAAAACAGAAAAAAGAAGGTAAATCGTATTGATCCGTGAGCAACTGGTTTTCAACTGATGTCCAAGTCATGTGAATTTGAGGCATGATTTATAAAAGAGAGACCAGCATGTGAAATTGCATCAGACTAAGAGTAGAATGAGCCTAGTCCCTAGGGACATGAATAAAGTGAGAGGGTGTAATCATTTTCAACTGCCAGCAGTCGAAGAAATACCCAGAAAGCTAACAAAACCTCTTCTTTTAATAGCCTTGCTTGTCACCAGGGACTCTAGCACATTGACCTTGTTTAGAGGGGTTTTAAACCTTCTTTCTAATGATCTCATTGCAAAAAATGTTGAATATTTGAGGTGATACATATATCACCTAGCTTAATTTAATCATTCCACATTATATTTTAAAAGTATAAAGCTACTTTGTACCCTATACATATATACAACTATAATTTGTCAGTATACACTAAGAAAATTTCTTGAATAATAACTCAACCTAATTACTGTCACTATATTAAATCTGCATTAGGTAGTAATGATATGTTCCCTATTTAATAAAGCACAGGCTCAGAAATAGTCCCTTTTCATTTGTTTCATATATTTGAATTTCCATTAGTCATTATATAAAATGGAAGAAAATGTTCTTAATAGAGAAAGATAACTTAGGGATACTGAGTGAAAGTGAAGACGTCTAGCTGGTGACACTTTTCTTAGTAGGTGTTGACGTAGGGGGTGGGAAGCCCTAGTAAGCAGCCTCCCAGAACTGAAGTATCATTGCATGGGCATGCATGGGTACCAGAAGGAGTGTGTAGGAGAGGAAATGGAAAAATACTTCACATAAACTATCCAAGGAGTGAATCTTTGTATATTTTCATGACTTGATTTGGCCTCTTTCATGTACAGACTTTTTCTGCCTTGAGGTATACTGAGTAACAAAGATTCCAGTAAGACTGCAATCTTAGAAACTTATAAGGGATTATTCTTAGCATTGTGTTTTTCCCTTCGGGTACTCTTTTTCACCATAAACACTGGTTGTTAGGGGCTCGAGAAAGCCACAAAGTCTCACTGTAAGTAAATCTAATAGGCAACAAGGCTCTGTTGAGGACAGATACGTTAGAGCAGTTTTATAGGCAACTCTAGACAGTTATCTTTGCTCAGGCATCATAAAACCATGTGCCTAGACACTAGTTTTATTGTACCAGGCCACCCAAAGAGAAGTCATAGGTCCCCATTTCCATATAACATCTAACTTTCAAGAAGAAACAATTTACAAAGATCATTGTTAATAAATGAAGATGAACACATCAAGCAAAAGGAGGAAGAACGAAAGGTCCATGGGAAATCTTGAAGAAACAAACTGATGGCAGTAGGGAAATATATTTAATCATGGTGAAGTGGTTTGATGAGAGATTGACAGGGTAAAGCAGAATAGATGAACACCTGAGGTAATCGGTCTACTTCTCCCAGGCATATGGAGTCCTTGAAGTGCTGGGATGACTTATAAAGTAGCGTGAGCAAGCTGGGCATGGTGGTATATGCCTGTCCTCCTAGCTGCCTAGGAAGCTGAGGCGGGAGGATCAATAGAGCAAAGGAGTTCGAGGCTGCAGTGAGCCATGATTGTGACACTGCAGTCCACCCTGGGCAACAAAGTGAGACTCCATCTCTAAAATTAAATATAAATAAATAAATAAAAAGAAGTAACATGGGTGGTGACAAAGGCATAAATAGTTTCAAAATGCATCATGTCTCATGATACCCATACGGATTTCCACAGCATTTTCACTTCTCAGAAATTAAATGGAGGGAGGTTCATACAGTGAGAGAATTCTTAACGACATGAATTTCAATGAGAGTTCTAAAATGCGCCAGCTGTGTGACATTGAGGCAGACACTTAATCTCTTTGAGTCTTATTTCCTTTCCTGTACTATGGAGTTCATGTCTGTGAAATTAGATTATTTCAGTCTCTTCTCATTCAAAATTTCTTTGATTTCAAATATTTTCTTCCTCGTTTACTATTTTTTAAAATAAGTATATCCCCTCCCTCCTCTTCATCTTCTGAGCTAGCCACTCTCCAGTGACCCGTGGTCAACAGGAGGGGAGGAAATGCTGGTCTCCTGAGTTTCTTCACCTGCACATGTGAGCTCTGTACTTGGATCCTACAACCTCTCATGTTGTCTTCCTGTGGGAACATGCACGCAGAGGGCTGTGATGTGCCAATTTGTTTATCAAACTTGTTATTTGATGGGGAAATCGGACAGGTAAGTCACAGCTCATGCATGCTATAGAATCTCAGACAATGGTTTTTGTGAGCGAGTGATAGCAGTAAGATGGAAACCGTGAAAGCACAGATGAAAGGCCATCTACAAAAGCAAAGAGAAAGGAGTCTCGTCCACCTGGAGATGAATCCACACTGAAGATTGAATGCTGAGTGACTTAAAGCTGACCAGGCAGAGAGGTAGAGAGAAGACTTTGCAAGGAGAGGAAATTGGATGTTTTAAGCAGAGAAGATAATTCAGATTTATGTTTTAAGTTAATTTCTATGGTTATATGGATACAAAGGAAGAAATAATGCTGAAGAAAGGAGATCAGGTAAGGGTTGTTTTGCAGATTACAGAGATTTTATCTGTAGCATGTCTGAAACATAGTAGGAGTTTGTCAAATCATTAGTCTCCAAACTCCAGGAAGTTAAAGACTTCATTCTCATTTACCACTGTGTAACTTCATAGAACTCCGCATACAGCAGTCCCTAAACAAATGACTGGCAAATAATTTGCGTAATGTCTGCAGCATAACAACAAGCAAGTGTCAGGCTTTCATTATGCTTTGACCTGGGTGACATTATTATACGATGATAAATGAAGCGGGAAGAGGGATGGGTTGTTGCTTTAGATAGGGACCTAGACTGAGCAGAGGCCATTTGAAGGATGTGAAGGACCTAGCCATGTAGATTTTGGGATGGAGAGCAAGGTAAAAGGAAGCACAAAGGCCCTGAGTGAGAACGTGTCTAGTGGTTCCTGTGAGAAAGAGCAAGGATACTGTACCTCTGTATCCCTGGCTATGAGGTGTGTGAGAAGAAAACAGAAATTCCAGGGAGGTTGTGTTATTGGGGCAGAGACAGATTCCAGGTATAGCAAGGAGGGAGAAGAAACTTTCATAGAAGTAATTGGAGTAGAAGTGATTCTGCTAAGATGTGACTTTGAGTTTCTGAGAGCACACACACACAAAAATGATTTGAGTAAATGTAGAGTGTATAACATATGGGGCAGAAAAACACCATAAAGAGTCCAATGAAGATTCAGGCCCAGAGGGTAGGGGATGATCCAGAGTCCAAGATGTTTGGTGGTGACCTACCTTAACTGGGACCAGAGTCATGACGAGCTTCATGGTCACACTCAGATGCTGTGGAGAGTCATATTTTTCAAAAGCAATCTCAAAATACACAAACTGAAAAGGATAAAGAAAAGTACACAGTAGGCACTAGAAATATGGCCTAAATTAAAACAACTATGACTACATGGTTACGTTTGGTGTGTGCCAAAGTTTGTAGAATTTACCAAAGTAGGGAATTTGCATGCGAAGGAAACTTGGTACAATCTCTATTTATGTTCTCCAAAGTAAATGAGATTGCAAAAGTAAGGAGGTTGTTGCATATCTTTTAAAGTTAATTCTCAAATGAGAATCTAGGTTATTCTCAGTTAAACATTTTTTAATAAGCAGTAAGAGAATTATCATAGTACTTTAACATTTTGATTAATTCTTGAGAAATGTGTTTCAAATACCTACAGAAGTTTATTTTAGCTTAAGAAAGATTGGAAATTAATTTTTTTAGAATAAAGTTGTTTTGTATTTCTCAAGCAAATCTTAGAGTTTTGCTTTAGAAATTGCATTTTATCCAGTGTGAATTAGGCTTTAGACATCTGATTTGATGGCTTAGATTTGTCAAATTTTGTATGTCCTATCCCAGAAAATCCCCATGCTATGAAGCTCAAAGATGCTTATTTCCTTTCTTTGTTCTTTAAAAGAATAGGGCTATCTCATTCCACAGTGTGTGAGTTATTTTAGGAATTAGCTCTTCTTTTGTTTTTGTGTATGTGTGTTTAAATTATATCTATTTTTTGCTAATCAGTTCATGGTTGATGAGGATAATCTAAAACTAGCAGCCATCTCCCACAAAAAAGCATCATCAATGAAATATAATCAAATAAAACCAATTCCCTAATAAGTTGTTGCTCAGACATATGTGCTCACACACTGGAGTTGGCTTTGGGTGGCATAATCTTTACAATTCACTGAATGGGAGGCTTTTTTTTTGCTTTTACAAATGAAGTCAGAACACTGTGCTGGTTGCTGAATGGATGAAGATAAACTTAGGGCAGAGGTGGTGATCCTTTGCCAAGGTTCTTTATAGGCTACTTGCCTGCGTTTCAGGCCTTAAGGCTAGTGGGTTGAGGAAAGAGATGAACCAAATATATTATCACTATATTTTCATGTAACACTAGCATTCAGTGGACTTTTACTTCGGGTCATGTACTGCATTAGCAGCTTTCCATATGTTTTCTCAGGCTATCATCTAACATAGGTGACTGACTCTAGAATTTACACTTTTAGCCATTAGGTTTTGTTTTCCAATTTTCAGTAGTTTACATACCATCATTTCAATCCTTGCTGTAGCTACAAACTACCTGTAATTAAACAAACAATACAAAACAATTTTCTTTATATTAATTTGTTTTTTCAAAACTTATCTTGGATATAAAAACGATGTCAATGAAATCAAAAGTTTAAAGTATTAATTATAATTCTGTTTAATAAACATTAAAATCACAGAAACAGAGAACTAAGTGCCACATGTTCTTACTCATAAGCGAACCCTGAACATTTATCCAGGGATTGGCAGTAGCAGGAAACTGCTGGTGGGGGGAGGGGGCACATAAAATTAATAAGGGTAACTGATACCACACCAGGCCATGTGTGAACTGAAGGGAGACCCAAAGTTTACCTGTACAATGACTAATTATCTACCTGATCCTGAATTTTACCCCATATCTTTAAAATAAATAAAAATAAATGATAAAAGATGGACTGAATGGAGGTTGTTAAACAAAAATTTTATTAAGTAAAATTAAATTGTTAAATAATTATTTAAAAAATTATTCATGAAATGGTATCTAAAATCACCTCCAATATCACCATTATCACCTGTTCACAGTCTAGAAAATATCATTGTGCTATCCTGTTTTCCATCCTCGGAATGTAAGTATGAGCCATGGAACAGAGGATGCAGAATAAAAATAAGTTTTTGCAGTGTATTCCAAAGGCGGTTGAATCCTAGAGAGTACCCAACATGACTCACTGAAGTGTTGAAAAACGCTAAACATTCAAATGAATTTATGTTTTTTCCATTTCTTTTAATTTCTATTTTGTGTGCTTTACAATATATATATATAATAAATGGAATTACATATACAATAACAATACTAAGGGGTATAATCTAAAACAATTTTACTGATGAATGAAAAATATAGTAAGTTTATAGAGATTTATACTGTCCTTGTTCCTACATCCTTTGTTTAGCTTCATAGCTTTTGTTTGAAGGAGGAGAAGCTGGCTGAGTGTTAACAGCCATGTGTCTCCTGGTCTTTGAAAGAAATTCATAATCCTTGGTATTCACAAATATTCAACAATAAGGTTTTCTATATGCCCACTGGAATTTAATAATTTGTTCAAAATTTGTATTTTGCACAATAACATGTAATACAAAGAAGAAAAACCAAAAATAATAATCCAGAATTTTATAATTTTTAAATTGGTACATTGCAGAGAAAAGAAACATTTTTTATAATTCACTTGATTATAAAACCTGACCTGAACTTGTTTGGCAGAAAAATCTTATTTGAACTGACATAAGATGTTCATGTTTTTTATGCCTTTTAGTATGAATATATATGTGAAAAAGATAAATATTTGACTAGGATGTACCACCCCAAATCTTGCAGGATATGCGGTATATTACCTTTCTAAAACCTTAACAACTCAGAATTCCAAGACACAGATGACTTTAAGAACGTTAGATAAAGGATTATGCACCTATATAATTTGTTAAAATTGTGTCATAATATTGCGTCTAGAAACAAATGTGTTGAATGAGAATTCCTAGGACCCAAATTCAGTACATCTTCAGCTGCTATTTGTCAAGGGATTGTAGAATGCAAATATTAGATGGGTCATTTGATCATTTTGCATATTAGTTCTTCTCTAAACCTGAAATTTTGCAATTCTATGAAATTTCAACAAAAATGTATATAACCACATTTAAATTATACTTTGATTATCATCCAACTTAAATTAGTTTTATGTTCTTCTTTCCAAGTGTGATTACATCTAATGTTTTGATTCAATTGATCACTAGTATGGATTACTTGGCCCCATTTACAATTTATTTTTTTGTAATGGAAACCTATTGAGCAGATCAGGAGTTGGAATTGAAAATACATAGAGTTAGTTCTGGTAAGATGGCGACGGCATAGGTGGAATTATGAGATTCTCCGAACGTGAGTTCCCAAAAAGACTCTTGCTTTCCTTCCCCCACCCCCCTGCCCACTGCCAGCTGCACTGGTCCGAGGCCTGGGGACCCCCGGTCCCACGCAGGCCAGATATTGTGGCCCCAGCTGCTGCTGCGTGCATGGGAGTCTCGGGTCTTGGCTTCCTCCCTGGCTATATCATCTCGCCCAGACCAAGCCGCCAGTCACCCAGGGAGGCTCTGGGCATCCGCCCCTTAGAGAAACTGATTCCATTTCTGGCTGAAATACCCTGTGAGTGATCCAGGGCCACTTTCG
>CAUYQG010141937.1:0-31631 GCA_963574415.1 Tarsius wallacei
GTAGTTCCAGCTACTTGGAAGGCTGAGGCGGAAGGATCGCCGGAGCCCAGCAGGTCGAGGCTGCGGTGGCCGGGAGCAGCCACTGCACTCCAGTCTGGGCGACAGAGTGAGACTCCAACTCAAAAAAAAAAAAAAAAAAAAGTTTTTTAACTGTGAATTCAGTTTCTTTAATTTATATAAGGCTATATAGATTTTCTATTTCGCTTCATTATTGTTCATAATTTGTATTTCACAGAATTTGTCCATTTTATGTAAGTTGTTGAACTTATTGGCAAAAAATAGTACAATATTATCTCAATATAATGTTAGTGCTTGTAATTTTGTAGTGGTATCTTCTCTTCTATTGTCAATATTGGTAATTTGTGGTTTCTTGCTCTCTTTTGTATTTTTATTCTCTTAATCAGTCAAGTTAAAAATTTATCAATTTTACTGATCTTTTCAGAGATCCAGCATTTGGTTTGATTGACTTCTGCATTAGTCATCTGTTTTTTATTTCATTGTCATTATTACAATTTCTGTTCTCTTCCATTATTTTGTGTATATCAAAGTTGTCTGCTGGCACTATTTTCTTTCAGTCTAAAGAAGTTACTTTGTATTATATAGTGAACTTCTGATTACCAAATATTCACTAAGCTTTTGTTTGTCTACAATTTCTTTGTTTGCATTTTTTAATATTTCATTTTGAAATAATTTCAGACGAAAAAATTTCAAAAATAGTATTAATTTTCTTAAATATTACATTCAGGATCCATAAACAATACAACCTCACCACACTTGTTTGTAATTTATTCTTCCTCTTCATGTATGCAATGTATGTATACGTGTGTGTTCATGTATATTTATATAAACTTTTGGTGTTATACAAATATAAATATATTTATATATATATAAGATTTATATATGTGTATAAATAGGATTTATATATATGTATATAAATGTTAACTTGAAAAAAAATGCCATCATTTTGAAAAATATTGTCACTGGACATAGAATTCCAGATTGACAATTTTTATATTTCAGCAATTTAAAGATGGCATTATATCATCTTTTGGCATTCGTCATTTCTTATGAGAAGTCAGTGGTCATTCTTACCTTTGTTTCTCTGTGTGTCATATTTGGTTTGACTCTACCTAGCTTTAAGATTTCCTTTTTATTTTTGGTTATAGCTATTCATTATGATGTGCCATGGTGTGACTTTGTGTTTTCCCACATGAGTTTTGTTGAGTTTCTCAGATTTATGAGTTTATAGTTCTTACCAAATTTGTAAAAGTATGACCTTTATATTTTCAACTCTGCTCTTCTGAACTTCCAATTATTCATATATTAGATTTTTATCAAACATTTTCCTACAAGTTCCTGAGAGCTGTTTATTTTTGTTTCAGTATTTTCTGCCCATGTATTATTTTGAATGTTTTCCTTTGTTACATCTATTCTTCTCTTTATTTATCGTCAGTGGATTTTTAAATAGATATTATAAGTTTTTCTTTCTCTATTTTTCCATTTTGTCTTTATGAAACTTCTATATTCTCCTTATTATATTAATATTTCCTTTTAAATCCTTTATGATATTTACATTAGCTGTTTTAAAATTAATGTATTCTAATTACATCCTCTCTGTCATTTCTGGTTTTCTTTTTACTAGTTGATTGTTCTTTTAGCTATGGGTTATATTTTCTGCTTTCTCACATGTCTAGTAATGTTTGTGTTAAACATTAACATTGCAATGTTACACAATGTCTGCAATTATAATTTTCCTTTAAAGAGTATTGAATTTTGTTTTGGTAGTTAAATTACTTGTGAATCATCTTATTTTTTTTTCCAATTTTTAAGTTATGTTAGGATACAACTTGAATACCTTTCTCCTAGAACTAGTCTGACTCTACTAAAAAATGTAACCATTTTGAAGCCTCCATTGACTACCTCAGGAATTCAACAAGGTCTTGCCATTCTTATTAGTCAAAACTCAAATATCTTCTCACCCTTGGAATTATAGAATACACATTTCCTTATTAGTAATTCTTTTCCCTTGTAGATGTTTCCTACTTAGCCTCCTTGTAGTGTTCTAATCTATAAATGTACAGAAACTTATAGTTACCCTGTGCAGATTTGTGGACCTTCTTCTCTGTTTTCCTGTGTTCTTTCTGTTGCTATACCTCACAAATTTTAGTTGTCTCAGTCTCTCCAAACTGAGAACTGACTTCCTAACTCAGAGATACTGCAATGTGGTCTGAAAAATATCTTCAGGTAGAAAACTAAAGGTTATTTTAGGTATGATCTTATTTACTTCCATATCTCAGAATCATCTACTTGTGCTGCCTATTGTTCAATGTCTGAAAACAATTGTTTTGTATATTTTGTTGGTTTACTAGTCATTTACTAAGGAAGAGCAAATAAAGTCAGGGTCATTCTGTCATGACCAGAAGCAGAATTCCCTAATTTACTATTCAGAGTAGAACTGAATTATCTTTGTAACAGAAAAATAAAATTTTCTCTCTCTCTGTCTCTTTCTCTCTCTCATTTATCTTTAATGAGACTATGTGTTATGTTTTGTGAAAATCAAGATCATAGTTTATTGTAGAATGCAGAGGTTTGTGATTACCAGCTAGCATATTTAGTGTGTTAATATCAAAACCTGTTACTCCAAGAACAGAGTTATTGTTGTATAGTTAAGAAGTACAATCAAGTCTGGGTAGGGTGGCTTACACTTAGAATCACAAATCTGGGCAACCCCCTCAGGTCCACTCACACTGTGGGAGCTTTTCTGTCCTCTCAATAATCTTGCTTTCTTAAAAAAAGAATCCCAAATCACAGCACTTTGGGAGGCTGAGATGGGAGGATTGCCTGAGTCCAGGAGTTTTACACCAGCTTGACCAACAGGGAGATCATCTCGGGAAAAAAAAAAAATTAGCTGGGTGTGGTGGCACAACCTGTAGTCCCAGGTATTCAGGAGGATGATGTGGAGGATCACCTGAGCCCAAGAAGTCGAGACTGCGATCAGCTGTGATCATGTCACAGTACTCTAATCTGGGCAAGAGTGAGACCCAGACCCCCTCACACCAAAAAAAAAAAAAAAAAAAAAAGACACACAATCAAAAATTGGTTGAGCTAATGGGTGAGATGTACTACTATTTATTTAACTCTAGCTAGGCTCCAGAGAAAGTTGAGAAGTCAGAGAAGGTAAATATACAAAAATATGGCAACAGTTGTCCTGTAGAGAAAAAGTAGAAAATGACTATTTTTGGTGTCGACTAATCCTGTAAACTTTAGAAGCTTTGATGTCCAATATCTAGTTTAAAGTCTTTTTCGCTGTATTGGAGTTTTTTTAAATGATCTTCAAACTTATGCAATATTTTTCTTAAATATTATAGTCTGTTTTTACCTGCTTTCAATTAATTTCTAGGCTCAAGTTCTGGGCTAGGTGATCCAAAATTGCCCCCAGGAAAAGGAGGTTTGTGGTGGTAGTACACCATCTGCAAGAAATGGAGCAGATTATGAGAGGGAAATGGTTAACTGAGAGTGTGAAGACAAAGATGCTAATTTGGTAGAATATGAATGCATTCTTCAGGGATTCCCAGGCATGTTAGGGGAAGAGAACCCAGTAAGAGACTGCTTTCTTGTATTCACAGGAGAAAAAGGGAAGAACAAGTATTTATTGGGCTATTACTGGACATTTATTTCCAAAGGCTATATCTATATCAGATATGTGTTCCAGCACATGCTATATCTGGAACACATTTTCAAAATGAGTGGTGCTAAATGAAATAAGTTACTTCAATAAGTAGTTAGTTCTCCAAGTGTGAATAAAGATAAATGGGAAATTCTAAAAAATTTGAAAATGATTGAATTTTTAAAAACCAATTAAGAAAAAAGTTCTTATTGTTAAATTTATGGCAAAGTTTTGCTCTTCTAAGGAATTAAATTTTTTTCTATGAATCATTTTCATAGATACATATGGGGGGGGCAAAACACCTGGAATTATCTTTTAGAGAGGAGGCTCCTTGTAGTACAGGCATTCTCCACTAGGCAAGTGTTTTAGGAACTCAATGGCACCAGTGTACCAGCTAGTATTGTTGTGAGAGGCTGTGTTTGGTGTCAGTGAATTTTTTTTTGTACATTCTTTCAATGTGTTTGCCCATTTCATTGTGGGTAGTTTATGAGCACACCTACCCACACATTCAGCAGTTTTACACCAAAAACAGCATGACCTTGATGCCCCACCCTCCTTATTCATCTGATCCTGTTTTGAGTGGCCTTCATTCGTTTCCCTGAATGAAGAAAAGTTCTTAAGAGAAATGTTTTGCTAATGTGTGAGAGGTCAAACAAAAATGGCAGAAGCACTAAAACGCATCAAAACTGACAAGTTCAAAAATTGTTTTCATCATTGGAAAAAAACAGAGAATACTTTGAAGGTAAGAACAAACACACAATTTTTTAATAAATAAATTCTGGGGTTTTTGGGTCCCCCTCATATGGTGTGTGTGTGTGTGTGTGTGTGTGTGTGTGTGTGTGTGTGTGTGTGTCTTCATTTATGCTTTGGTCAAATGTGTACCTGAGTTATACTTTTGGGCAGCCTTCAGAGTCTTCATTTGGACCATAAACTTTGTATGTGACAATTGATATGACAAGCTAGGTAGTGTTTATACTGTAAAATAGTAGGAGACTATCCTTTCTGTCTAGATACATGACATCCAGTCCAGTGTGTAGTTCAAGTTTTAACCAATATAAATTATTGAACATCCAGGGGTGTCATGGTCCACTCAGCCTGTTATTATATAACACCATAGATGTGGTGGTTTATAAACAACTGAAATTTATTTTTCACAGTTCTGGAAACTAGGATGTCCAAAATCAAAATGCCACAGATATAGTATCTCATGAGAGGTCACTTTCTGGTGTATAAAAAACTATCTTCTTGCTATGTCTTCACATGCTAGAAAGAGTAAAGATAAAGGTACTAATTCCACTCATGACCCTAATCATCTCCTGAAGGCCTTACCTCCTAATGTCATCACAATGAGAGTTAAGCTTCAGCATATGAATTTGGAGGGACATGAACACATAGTTTCCAGCAGAAGTTAAAAAAAAATCCATCAATGTATAGTTTATGTGATTTCAATGTAATAGACATTATTTTCAAGGAACCAGAAGCAGAACGGTTTTGTTTGTGGAGTTAGCTATTAAAATTTTCTCTTTTTAAAATATTTATTTGACAGATTTTAAGCTCTTGGTGTCACAAAGAGAAAATAAGATCTTTTTTAAAGCTGTTTACTCTAGAGAGCAGAGTAAGATGTCTGTTGATGTTTATATAAGGCTACACTATTTCCTAGGTTTTTGTTGACACTTATCAGATTATATTTATCCTAATAAAATGCAACTTGACACAAAGACAAATGAAGCTTTCAGGTAATTTGCAATGGGTTTATTGACCAGATTCTCTCTAATATTCATGGTACTTATTTTGCTTAATTTTAATTATTGGTATAAATGTTCTTAAAGTAAATGGATAGAAATAAAGATTAGTTTCTTTAGTAATGGAATAGGTCAAAGAACCTTGAAAAGCTGGACTATTTCTGAAAAGATAAAGTCCTGAAGAGTGTACTGTTTGCATAGTAATGACTAGAAGGACACATAGCACATCATTTTTTCTTCCACTTGTACTCAGAGTCATTTCCAAAAAGGAAAAAAACTTGAACACATTCATAGAAACTTTGAGTCATTGGACATTTTTGATTGTGACTGCCTACTTAATCCAGGAAGAAAGTGAACATTCATGAGTCAGAGCTTTTAGCTTTGCAGAGTTCACTTAAAAATGACAATGGAATATTGTAGTAAAGGAATTTGCTTCAAATAATCTGGAAAATATTTGAAATAAACCAGTACTTGGTCATTCCTACTCACCCACCATGTGGGTGTGTAAGAAATAAGGTTGTCTCAGAAAATCTGTTCTTATAGAGGAATAAGCCCACTATTACAGGAAGCTGCATAGCATCCCACAGTCCCTGAAAAGAGGACTTGGCATGACCAATGGTAGGACAGGTTAGACTTAATATAACAGTGGTCTCCCAATGAGATGATGTGCTTCAACATGAGGGAAGTGTGTAAATAACTTATTAAAATTTTGTTTGTATTTATTTTACCTTTGATTGTAAAGAAAGATCAAATTGGTTATCAAATCTAACTATTAATTTATGAATGCTGTAAATAGTTATTTGAGGAAAAAAGACAATTAGTTCTACCATCAAGCTATAGTCTAGAAGAAGAAACAGACATTAATCAAATAAACAAAATAAGCCGAGCTCTGTGGCTCAGCCTGTAATCCCATGCTTTGGGAGGCTGAGGTGAGTGGATTGCCTGAGCCCGCGGGTTTGAGACCCTCCTGGGCAACGTGGCGAGACCTCATCTCTACAATAAATAAAAAAACCAGCCGGGCAAGGTAGTGCGTGCCTGTAATTTCGGCTACTCGGAAGGCTGAGGTGGAAGAATCGCCAGAGCCCAGAGGGTTGAGGCTGCAGTGGCTGGGAGCGGCCACTACACTCCAGTCTGGGCAACAGAGTGAGACTCCAACTCAAAAAAAACCCCCAAAAAACTGTGATGTGCTCATAGGAGAAAGAACACAATGCTACAAGAATGACTATGAAAAGGAATCATATTGAAACACTAGGCTCAGTAGCTTCTGTGAGAAAGTGACTAAAGTATTAGTGAGAGGGACTAAATTAATGCAAGAAAAGAGGAATGATATTTCAGACAAAAGAAAACACTTGCGTGTGCAAAGACCCATTTTAGAGAACTGAAAACCAATGGTCAAATAGAAAACAAACATTAAATGGTAAAGATAAACTCCAATAAATTAATAATCATACTAAAGATAACTAGTCTAAATACTACAAAAATTAAAGCTTTTCAGGATAAACAAAAACAATAAAACATAATTATATGTTTCTTACAATTGACATATCTTAAAAATAAGGACACAGGTAGGTTAAATGTAAGGGTAGACTTAAAGACAGAAAACATTATTAGAAATAAATAGGGACTTTAAAAGTAATGAAGGGACAGTTATTCAGTAAGATCAATCAATTATAAGTTTCTATATTACAAATAAACTTTGAAATAGAAAAAGTAAATGTGACAAAACTAATAGGAGGCATAAACAAATACACAATTATAGAGAAAAATGCTATCACGTCTCTCCTAATACTCCATGGAACAAAGAGAAAACATTGAGGAGATTTTGAAAATTTAGTAGAGACCTCAAGAAGAGAAAAAGAGTAAGATAAAGATCAGCAAATAAGCCCAAACATCTCTAAAGCACTTAACCTAATTATGTAAATATAACTCTGCACCCAACAGTAACAGAATATAAATTTATTTCAGGAACACAGGAAACATTTATCAAAATTGACCATATATTGAGCCATAAAGCAAGATTTTATTAACTGGTCAGAAAACTAGAGGTTGACTTTGACCTTAACCAAAATTCCTTAGAATTCTTCACTATAAAATTTATTATCTAGATTATAAGTGAAAAATATTTTTAGAAATTTAATATGTGTGATTATTAATCTAAGAACTATTTGCAGCAGAAAATACTTAGTATGTAAGCCAGCTCGTAATTGTGAGGGTTGTGAACTATTGTTATCCTAACAATGCAAATTAGTCATACACACCTTCTGGCTATATAAACAGTAAAATATAAAAGCTGAGAAATCCCAAAACTACACAGAATCAACTCACTGATCACACAGTGTTAGTGCTTGGCGTGTAGAATCTAAGCAATATCCTGATTTAGAAAAGGTGCTCTAAGGAGCTATATTTAATGAATTTATGGTCTCCTCATTATTAATATGGCATTTGCTATGAATCTATCTTGTATACTTTCTTTTTTAAAAATTATTTTATTTTTAAAGCGTGGGTACAAATGAGGATTAAGTACATACATGGTCATCATACAGGTAAAGTGAGGGTCCCCTTATTAATGTTATATGTGCCCCAATCCCCTAGCAGTGTCCCACTACTGCCAATCCCTTTACTGTAGTATTATGGTAATCATAAGTTCAGGGTCCACTTATAAGTGAGTACATTTGGTACTCAGATCTTTGTTTCTGGGATAAATTACTGAGTATTACAGACTCTAATTTCATCCAGATTGCTGCAAAGTTCATAATTTTGTTTTTCTTTGTGGCTGCATAATATTCCATTGTGTAAATGTACCACATTTTCTTTATCCAGTTTCGAAGGGCAGCATGGTTGGTTCCCTGTTTTTACTATTGTGAATAATGCTGCAATAAACTTATGTGTTCAGATATCTTTATTATAGAGCGATGAGTTTCTCTGGGTATATTCCCAGAAGAGGGATTTCTGGGTCGTATGGAAGGTCAATTTTCAGATTTTTTAGAAATCGCCACAGTGTTTTCCACAGAGGTTGTACTACTTTACATTCCCACCAACATTGTAGAAGCATTCCCTTTTCCCCATGTCCTCTCCAGCATCTGTTGTTTTTTGAGTTATCGATGATGGCCATCCTGACTGGAGTTAGGTGGTATCTCAATGTGGTTTTAATTTGCATTTCTTTGATGATTAGTGAGGCCGAGCATTTTTTCATGTATCTGTTGGCTGTACACATGTCTTCTTTTGAGAAGTGTCTATTCATATTTTTTCCCCATTTTTTAAATAGGGTTGTTTGTTTTTTTTTTTTCCTTTTGGCATGATTGAGTTCCTTATAGATCCTGGATGTTAGACCTTTGTCAGATTTACAGTTGGCAAATATTTTTTCCCATTCTGTGGGCTGTCTCCACGCTCTCTTGATTGTTTCTTTTGCTTTGCCAAAGGTTTTCAGTTTGATGAGATCTCACTTGTCTATCTTATCTTTTATGACATTCACTTTTGGAGAGTTGATCAGGAATTGGTTGCCTATTCCAATTTCCATAAGGGTGTTTCCTACATTTTCTTCTAGGATTCTGATAGTTTGAGGTTTTACGTTTAGGTCTTCGATTTAGAGTTGATTTTTGTGTATGGTGATAGGTAGGGGTCCTGTTTCAGTCTTCTGCATGTGGTCAGCCAGTTTTCCCAGGACCATTTACTGAATAGATCCTCCTATCCCATTGGTTGTTGATGGAAGCTTTGTTGAAGAAGAATTGGTTGAGGAATTCGGGGTTTTGCTTCCTGAGTCTCTATCCTGCTTTATTGGTTTATATGCCTGTCCTTGTACCAATATCAGGCTGTTTTGATTACTGTAGCTTTGTAGTAGAGTTTGAAGACTGGAAGTCTGTCACCTCTCACTTTGTTTCTTTTGCTAAGGATTGTTTTGACTATTCATAGTCATTTGTGTTTCCATATGAATTTCTGTATTGTCATTTCCAGGTCTGAGAAGAATGATGTTGGTAATTTGTGGGTATTGTATTGAATATATAGATTGCCTTTGGTAGGATGGACATCTTTTTTTTTTTTTTTTTTTTAGTTGGAGTCTCACTCGGTCGCCCAGACTGGAGTGCAGTGGCCACCCCCAGCCACCGCAGTCTCGACCTACTGGACTCCAGTGATCCTTCCGCCTCAGCCTTCCAAGTATCTGGTACTATAGGCATGCGCTACCACACCCGGCTAATTTTTTGATTTATTGTAGAGATGAGGTCTCGCCAAGTTGCCCAGGCAGGTCTCGAACTTGCGGGCTCAGGCAATTCACTCATCTCGGCCTCCCAAAGCGCAGGATTACAGGCTGAACCACTGAGCCTGGCCAGGATGGACATCTTAACAACATTAATTCTTCCAGTCCATGAGCATGGACTATTTTTTCATTTGTTTGTGTCTTCTTTGATTTATTTGAGCAGTGTTTTGTAGTTTTCATTGTAAAGGTCTTTCACTTCTTTGGTTAGGAAGATGCCAAGGAACTTCATTTTTTGTGTGTAGTTATTGTGAACGGGACTGTACTTTTTATTTGGGTTTCTGTCTGTTTATTGTTGGTGAGTAGGAATGTGACAACTTTTGCACATTTATTTTATACCCCAAGACTTCGCCAAAGTCCTTTATCAGTGCAAGGAGTTTTTTGACAGATTCTCTTGGGTTTTCAAGGTATAAGATATCATCCACAAATAAGGGATAAGTTAACTTCCTTTTTTCCTATTTGGATATACTTGATTTCCTTCTCTTATCTAATTTCTATAGATAGGACTTCCAACACAATATTTAACAGGAGGGATGAGAGTGCACAGCCTTGTCTTGTTCTGTTTTTCAGGGAAAATGCTTCTAATTTCTGTCCATTCAGCAGTATGTTGGCTGTGGGTTTATCATAGATGTCCCTTAATATTTTGAGGTATGTTTCCTCTCTGCCTAGGTTTTCAAGTGTTTTTATCAAGAAGGGATGCTGGATTTTATCAAAAGCTTTTTCTGCATCTAATGATATAATCAAATGATTCTTGTTTTTACATCTGTTGATGTATTTAATTACTTTTATGGTCTTGTGGATATTGAAACATCCCTGCATCCTGGGGATTAAGCCTGTTTGGTCATGGTAGATGATTTTTGAGATGTGTTGTTGGTCTGGTTTGCTAGAATCTTGTTAAGAATTTTTGCATCTATGTTCATCAATGATATTGGCCTGTAGTTTTCTTTTTTTGTTGGATCTTACCTGGTTTGGGTATCAATGTGCTGTTAGCTTCATAAAACGATTTGGGGAGAGTGCTTTCTCAATTACCTGGAATACTTTCAATGGAATTGGTATCAGCTCCTCCTTTTATGTTTTGCAGAATTCTGCTGGAAAACAGTCTGGTCCAGGGCTTTGTGTGCATGTGTGTGTGTATGTGTGTAGTTTTCTTATGATGAAGTCAATTTCCTGGGTTGTTATTGGTTTATTTGTGACCTCAATTTCTTCTTGTTTCAGCCTTGGGATGTTATGTGTTGTCAGAAACTCCTCCATTTTACTTAGGTTTCCAGTTTGTTTCTGTATATGTGTACATAGTAATCTCTGATAATCATTTTATTTCTTCAGGGTCATTTGTGACTTAATCTTTTGCATTATTTGGGCTTTTTGTCTCTTTTTCTTGGTCAGTCTTACTAAGAGTCTATCAATCTTGTTTTTCCTTTCGAAGAGCCAGCTTTTTTTTGATGATTTTTTTCTATGATATTTTTGTTTTCTGTGTCCTGTATTTGGGCTTTTATTTTGGTGATCTGGATTCTTCTGCTGAAGTTAGGGTTTTGGTGGTCTTGTTTTTCCAACTCCCTTTGGTGACTTCCTTGGCTGTTAACTTGTGATCTTACCAATTTCTTCATATGTGTTTGTAGAGATATGAATTCCCTTCTTAGTACTATTTTCATGTCATCCCAGAGGTTTGGTAAGATGTTTCTTCATTTTCAGTTGTTTCTAAGAATCTTTAAATTTCTTCTTTGATTTCATGGTTATCCAGGAGTTGTTCAGCATCATGCTGTTTGGTGTCCATGTCTTTGTGGGTTTTGAGGAAACATTGTTGGTGTTGATATTTCTTTTTATTCCACTGTGGTCTGAGAAGGTACATGACAGTATTTTGATCTTAGGAAATTTGTTTATATGTGATTTATGGCTGAGAATGTGGTAGATCTTGGAGTACATTTCATGAGGTGATGAGTAGAATGTACAATTCATGATTGTGGGTGGAGTGTTCTGTAGGTATCTACTAGGTTCATTTGGTCAAGCATCAAGTTGAGGATCCAGATCTCCTTGTTGATTTTTTGCTTTGATGATTTATCTAGGGTTGATGGTGTGGTATTAAAGTCCCCAGCTATGATAGTGTTAGAGTCAATATCTTTTTTAAGTTTACTTAATAACTAGTTTATAAAAGCTGGTGCTCCTGTGTTTGGTGCATATATGTTTAGGATGGATATTTTTTATTGATGATTGAACCTTTTGTCATTATGTAGTGTTCTTCTCTATCTTTTTAAATTTTTGATAGCTTAAGGGTTATTTTTCTGATATTAATATTGTGACTCCGGATGGGTTTCTCTGGTTTGTTTTCTCACAATTGTCATTGCTGGTGTCTGATATGGGTCGAAGGCTATAGCAGCAGGCAGGTGGCACCGGCTGCAGATGATCCTCACTGTTTTATTTCTTTTTTTTCCCCCTTTCTAGGTGGTGCAATAGAGATGGTGCGTCTCTGGGCAGTGGAGCATGCCGGGGTCTGAGCAGCAACACAGGGCAGCAGCCTAAGCAGGAGATCTTGGTCCTCTCCACATCTCCACTCAATCAGACATTCACACAATTTTTGCTGACACCCTAGGGTAAATACTCGTCTCTACACCCATTCATTAATGTGGAGACTCATGCACTCTGACAGCCTCCATTGTCGTCTTGAAATCTGTACCATATCCTTTCTTAATTACTAGTAAATCTTGGTGCTGGGTGAAACTCTAGTTTTGAGTAATTCTGACTGATAATTTGGGCATTTATGATCAAGCAATAATTAAACTAAATTGTGTACAATAAGAAATCAACATAGTTTTAAATAACACTTGGATAAAATTAGAAATCTTAATATAATTTATGTATGCTAAATTGAATAATAAAAATATGACATTTTAAAACTTGTGGAATGCTGTGTTTAGAGAAACTATAATAACCTTAAGTCATACATTAAGTAAAAAGGAAGGTTGAAGCTGAATGCCCTAAATGTACATCTCAAGAAGAGATAAAGATCAGCAAATAAAACCCAAAAAGTTAGACATGAGGCAATATCAAGGATAAGTGCAGAAATTAATAAATTAGAAATCAAAGGTATAATAGAGAAAAGCAACAAAGCCAAAAGTTGATGTTATGAATTAAGCTGTATCACCCCAAATTAAATATTGAAGTCCGAATTCTCAGCCCTCAGAGTGTGTCCTTATTTGAAAATAGGGACATTACAGATACAATTAGTTGCCTTAGTCCAATTGTGCTGCTATCACAGAATATCACAGACAGGGAAATTTATACAAAAGAGAAATTTATTTCCCAAGAGCAAGATGCTAGTATTTGGTCTGGTGAGGACCTTCATACTGCATCCTTACATGGCAGAAGGCACAAGGACAAGCTGACTAAATGTTGCACAAAGCCTCTTTTATAAGCACCTTAAGCCCATAAATGAAGAAGAAGCCCCCATGGCCTGTTGCTTCTTGAGGGCCTCACTTCTTAATACTACAGGATGAGTATTTATTCAAATGCTTAGGACAAGAAGTGTTTTAAATTTCAGAATGTTTGCATATATATAATTAGATGTCTTAGGATAGGACTCAAGTTTAAATATGAAATTCACTTATGGTTCATATATACCTTATACACAATCCTGAAGGTAACTTTATACAATATTTTTGATACTTTTCTTCATAAAACCAAGTTTTGACTGCATTTTGACTGTGACTCATCACATGAGGTTAGTTATGAAATTTTCCACTTGTGGAGTAACTTCTGTGCTCAAAAATTTTCAGATTTTGGAGCATTTTGGATTTTGGATTTTGGATTTTTTTAATTAGGGAAGTTCAACCTGCATCACATTGACAATACCTCAATTTTGAAGGGGAACTAACTTTCAACAAGAATGTTGGAGGGAACCAAAGTCCTCAAATCATAACATTAGCTAAATTTAGGTTATACTGGAGAAGGATTGGCCCTTAATCCAATATGATTGGTATTCTTCCAAGAAGATGATGTAAATGAAGAGGAAAGATGGCCATGGGATGACAGAGACTGAGGTTAGAGTGATGCATGTACAAGCCAAAGAATATCAGTGTTTGCCAGCAAATACCAGATGTTAGCAGAGTCAAGGAAGGATTATCTCCAAGAGGTTTCTGAGGGAGTGCATCCCTTCCAATGCCTTGATTTTAGACATCTATCTTCCAGAGTTACAAAAAGACAATTTTTTTGTTATTTTAAGCCACCCAGTTTTGTAGTGCTTTGTTATGACAACCCTAGAAAGTTAATATGGCTAGTTTATTGAAAATGATGAAATTGATAAAGCCATAGGAAGACTGATCAAGAAAAAAAGCATAAAGCTAGATATCACCAATATCTGAAATGGAAAATGTAACTATATTAAAATAGATTCCATAAATGTTAAAACAACATCACAGAATATACTAAACAAGTTCATGCAAATAAATGAAATGAGAAAACTAGAAAATAGTGATTCAATAGGATAGTGTTTCTATTATCTGTGACAGGTTAGTGGCATGTGAGGTGCTTTAGTGATACTAGCAATGTTCTCTTTTTTAATCTGAGTGCTTTCTATATAGGTGTGTTCACTAGAAAATTTCTCAAGCTGAATGCTTTATTTTTGTCATCTTTGTTCAAATGTATGTCTCTATGAAGAGGTTACTAAAATTAATAAACAAAAAGGTGTTCAAACAAAACTGAGGGGGTGACAGCAACCAAGTCATGATCCAAAAGTCATTCTTATCACATACATCCTAGCCAAGTCAGACAATAAATGCTGATTTCTTAGATCATGAGAGTCTTCTAATTTGAGACATGGTGTTAGAGATGAGGGTATGAATTTTTTTTTCATTCATTCCTTTCTTTTCCCTTTCTCTCTCTTTCTCTTCCTTCCTTCCCTTCTTTTGCCTGCCTTCTTTCCTGCCTGCCTGCCTGCCTTCCTTCCTTTCTCCTTCCTTCCCTTCCTTTCCTTTCTTTTTTTTTTTTGTTTTTTGTTTTGGTTGGAGTCTCACGCTGTTGCCCAGGTTGGAGTGCAGTGGTACTATCATGGCTCACTGTAGCCTCAAACTCCTAGACTCAGGTGATCCTGCCACCTCAGTCTCCTGAGTAGCCTGGACTACAGGTACACACAACTACATCTGGCTAATTTTTTGGTTTTTTTGTAAAGACCTGGTCTCACCATGCTGCCTAGACTGGTCTTGAACTTCTGGACTCAAGATATCCTCCTGCCTCAGCCTCCCAAAGTGTAGGGATTACAAGTTTGAGCCACTGCATCTGGTCATTTCTTTTCTTTAACGTCAACTAAATAAATAATGAAACCACTTTTAAAAATTTCTAAAATGTTAGCCAGGCTCGGTGGCTCAGTCTGTAATCCCACGCTTTGGGAGGCTGAGGTGAGTGGATTGCCTGAGCCCGCGGGTTCGAGACCCACCTGGGCAAGCGAGACCTCATCTCTACAATAAATAAAAAAAATTAGCAGGGAGTGGTAGCGTGCGCCTGTAGTTCCAGCTACTTGGAAGTCTGAGGCGGAAGGATCACTGGAGCCCAGCCCAGCAGGTAGAGGCTGCGGTGGCCGGGAGCGGCCACTGCACTCCAGTCTGGGCAATAGAGTGAGCCTCCAACTCAAAAAAAAAAAAAAAATTCTAAAATGTCTGGCATTGGGTGTTCAACTTAGTTAAAATATATGGACCAGAAAAAATTGAAATGCAATATTTGAAAATTGCTCAACTAGTTCATTATCCATCTGCAGATGGATAAAACAGCAAGAAGTGAACATGTCTTAGCTGTTCATAGAGCATATATGCAAAGATGAGTGGTCATGGAGTGATGATGATGGAAAAGTACAATGGGGAATAAAAAGCATTCTGATCCTTCCTGGTAAATCTGCAGAATTAGGGGACCGGTAAGTAGATATCATTGGGGGGTGGGGGAAGTTGAAACAAACCTGAATTTTTCTTAAGCTGAGGCATATAGGAATAGATTTTTTTAAAAAGAGATTATAAAATATTTTGTTTAAAAAAATGTACTGGGGACAGATGAGTCCCATGCAATTCACTATGTACTTATTGGCCTTTCAGATCATCAGGAAGGTGTGGATGAGACAATAGAAATAAGAAGATGGGAAAGCACAACCACCTTGTGCCTAGGTCAGTAAAAGTTTATACTAGTGGTGAGAAAAGCAAGAAGTCTGGGAGAATATGTTGACAAAGCAAGAGGAACATGATAAATGGATAGAATTTTATTACAGAAGTAGGATGTAGCATGGTGATGGGCAATGTGAATCTGACAATTTTAACTGTAAATCTAGAATGATTAGATTGTATGCGACTTTTCTTTATACTGCATTTGGCTCTGATTTCTAAATTTTATGGGTACAGAAGCCTAATCCTATTCATTTTAACATCTTCCAATGCCTGATATATCCCTTTGCACATATTGGAGAGGCAGTGAATTATAACAGAACATAGATTCTAGAACCCTAAATATTTGTGTCTGAATCTAATCTTTGTTTCTAGCTATGATAGTTAATTTTATGTGCCAGGTTGACTGGGCGAAGGGATGCCAGATACCTGGTAAAACATTATTTCAGGGTGTGTCTGTGAGGGTGTTTATGGAAGAGACAAGCATATGAACTGATAGACTGGGTAAAAAAAAAAAACTCTCTCACCAATGTGAGAGGGCATCATACAATCCATAAGGACATGAATAAAACAAGAAGGCAAAGAAGGAACAAAGTCAGTCTCTCTGCTTGAACTGAGACACCCATCTTTTTTTTTTTTTTTTTTTTTTGGTCTGGGACACTAGACCCATCTTTTTTTTTTTTTTTTTTCCGCTGAGACACTGGACCTCAGCACTAATCCTTAGACTCAGATGAGAACATATATAATTGACTCTCCCAGTTCGCAGACTGAATTATACCACTGTTTTTTTTTGGCTCTCTAGGTTATAGATGGCAGATCATAAAACACTTTGGTCTCCACAATCATGTGAGCCAATTTTCATACTAACTTCTCTCTCTTTCATTCTCTCTCTCATATATATATATGGAAAGAGAGAGAGAATTATATATATGGAGAGAGAGAATGATACATATATAATATTATCATTATATTATATATATATAATCTCACTATGAGTGTGCACATCTTTAGAATGGCTATAAGTCTACTCTACAGAAATGTTATAAAGATTAAATAGAAATCAACTACCTAGCATGATATTTCATAAGTATGTAGTAATCTTTCAATGACTGTAAACATTATTTTTGCTTGAATTGCATTGCACTGCACTGAATTGAAATTGAAGGATTGTTTGTATTTTCTTTTAATTATTTTTATTTTTAACCGGTTCTTGTACTTCTCATGAGAATAAGTACGTTTTTAAGACTTTTATTAGGGAAACTTATAATCTTAAAAAATTTTTCTAAGTTGAACTTACAATATTGTCTTGAAATTTATTGTATTTAAAAATGTTATATAGCCACATGCTCATATTTCTGGCAATTATCTCTAAGTTTTCTTTAAACGTCTACATTTTCAAACTGAACCAAGAAAAGTAGAGATTATTTCTGACTACATAAAAATTAAATATCTCATTGTTTGTAGTTTTTAATGTTTCAGGCATTATTGGTTTGTTGAGGCTATTACAACACTAAATAAAGTAGGAGAGCCATCCTATATCCAGATACATTTCTATTTTATCACTGTGCATTATGTGGAGTGGACACAAACAGGCCAGAGATAAGAAAGTCTGCATAACAATCCTCATTGTGACAAAAAAACACTGGGTAAAATCCAGCTAAAATTAATTCATTCTATTGCTAAAAGAGACTAAAAGGAAGAAAACACTCACAATAAACAATAACATCCCTTGGCATTTGTAAAAAACAAAACAAAACAAAAACCATTTCTATTAATATACGTACATATTATGACAATTTTGCAAGTATGTTTCTGAGTTATGCTATATGATAAAAAATTAAGGTAACTAGAAACAAGTAGTTTTAGGGAACAGAGAAGAATTAATGCTTCCTTAATTTTGTGACCTAATTAGTACTCAGAAAAGATAGTTAAATTTAAAAAAGAGGACATGTTCCAAAGTTATACTTTTTTTTCAGAGACATGCCTTTATGTACAGTTAATCTCTATGTTGATGCAACTCTCATCTGTTTGCACTATAACCTCAATTAGAGCAGCAATAACGTATGTTAGTTCAGCATCACACATTCAAAGATTTATTCTGACAGTAACAAACTAATAAGGTAAAATAATTGGGATGGATACAGAGGTATACAGAATCTTCCCATATTGTCTTAAATGTGCTTCATATATTTGGATAGAAACAATTGAAAGAAGTTTCAAGATGCCACTGTGTTAGAATACAATAACAACAAAACTAAAAACTGTTGCAGAACATGAGGTATTACGGTTGAGTAGGAAAAAATGTGGCAAGTTTTTGTTCAGTATACTCCACTACCACTTATTAGATTTTTCTTAGTAGTTGTCACTGTACTAATTTTATAAATCTGGCATAGTAAATTACTACAAACTTAGAGGCAGATTTAAAAAGCTTAAATCTATTATTTTTCCAGTTCTGTAGGAAGTATGACACTGGTCTCACTGAGTGAAAATCTAGGAGTTGGCAGGGCTGCATTCCTTTCTGTAGGCTTTGGGGAGAATTTGATTTCTTGCCTTGTCCAGCTTCTAGGGGTTACCCCATTCCATCGTTCCTGATCCTTTTCCTGAATCTTCAGTGCCAGCAATGCCATATCTGTCTGACTCTTTTGTCATTACATGCTCTCTCTGACTCAGCTGGGAAATAGTCTCACTTTAAGGAAGTGTTATTAGATTGAATTTATCTGTGTCATCCAGAATAATCTTCCCATTTCAAGGTTGTCTCCAAGGGGTCACATCTGAAAAGTTGATTTGCAGGGTAGGGTACCATAGTCTCAGCTTTCTAAGGTTAGAGAGTGGACATCTTTGGCTAGGCCATTAGTCTGTCTACCATGGGGAACAACAGTTTTTGCTTTGTTTTTCTCTCGATATTTTTCCTCTGAGGTTGCTTAGGTTAGTATAACTTAGTTAGGGAAACTACTTTATTTGTGACCATGGACAAAATGTGTCTGGAAACATAAAATTATTATATTCTCTTGGTGAATAAATCTATTATTACTGAATGTTCTTTATTCTTAGTAACATCCTTTGCTCTGAAATCTAACATTAATTTATCCATTTCAATTTTCTTTTGATTAGTATTTTCATGTATTTTTACATCCCTTTACTTTTAATTCATTTATGTCATCATTTTTGAAGTGAATTTCTTCTAGGTAGCATATAGTGAAGTCTTACTTTTTCATCCAGTATAAAAATCTCTGCCTTTTATTTGTAGTATAAAGACTATTGATACTATTGGATTAAATCTACCATCTTGCTGTTTGTTTTTCTTTCTTTTTTTTTTTTTGGCTGTAAGTTTAATTCATAGAAAATTACTTGGTATAATATCTGGTAGTCCATATGCTGTATTTTCAATTTCCTGTTTTTCTCCTTTCTTTTGGATGGACATTACCTCCTTTTTGTCTCATTATTACAGCTCTCTAACTTATAGCTCTGTTACTTTAGTGGTTGTTTTAGAATTTATAGTATACATTGTTAACTTTATGAAAGCCGACCTTCAGCTGATTTTTATATCACTTCACTTACAGTTACAAGACCCTTACCACAGTAAACTTTCATTTTTCTACTTGTAGCTTTTATGGTAATGTTATAATACATTTTACCTATACATAGTTTGTGTGAGAAACTCCAGCACACATGATTTTGATTTATGTATAATCAATGATATATTTTATATAATTATCAACATAGTTATTGGTTTTTACTGTGGTCTCCTTCCTTTGTAGATCCATATCTCAGTCTGGAATCAGTTTTCTTTATAAGTAAAGGAATTTTTTGAAACATCCTGTGTAGTATAAACCCACCGATTATGTTTTCAACTTTTGTGTGTCTGCAAAAGCATTTTTTATTTGAAAAATATTTCTGCTATATATAGAATTTTAGATCAATAAATTTTCACTTTAAAGAGGTTGCTCCACAGTCTCTTTGCTTGCATTGCTTCCAATAAGAAGTTTGCTGTCATTCTTACCTTTATCATCCCTTGTCTGACTTCATTTAAGATTGGTTCCTTAATACAGATTTTAAGAAATTTTATTATGTTATGTATTATTGCTATGGTTGTAATGTCCTTCTAAAACTCATGTTAAAAATTTAATTGCCAATGTAACAATATTGGAAGCTAGGCTTCAAGAGATGATTCAGTCACGAGGGCTCTCTTAATGCCATTATTTTGGTGGTGGATTAGTTATTACAGGAGTTCAGCCTCCTTTTTCTTTCTGGCTTATGTGCTCAGTTCTGTCTTCTGTCCTATCATCATGAGATTAACCTCACAGATGCCAGCACCATACCCTTGAATTTCTCAGCTTCCACAAATGTGAGAATTTTTTTTTCAATAAATTACCCAGTCTGTCATATTGTTATAGCATCATAAAATAGACTAAGATAGAAAATTAGTACCAAGAAGCAGGGCTTTTGCTATAACAAATATCTGAAAATGTGGAAGCAGTTTTGGAACTGGGTAAAGGTATAGGCTGGAATAATTTGGAGGAACAGGCTAGAGAAAGCATAGTTTGCTGTAAATGGAGTATTAAGGGAGGTTCTGATGACAGTTCAGAAAAAGAAGAGCTGTAAGAAAAGTCTGGAAATTCTTAGGGATTGCTTAAGAGGTTATGACTAGAATGCTTGTAGAAATACAGGTAGCAAAAGCTATTCTGATGAGGTCTCAGATGAAAATGAGAACAAGGTATTCGAAATCAAAGTAAAAGTCATTCTTGTTATAAAGACACAAAGAGCTAGGCTGACTTGTGTTCATATCTGAAGGCATTGTTTAAGGTGAAATTTAAGAATAATGAACTAGGGTATCTGGCAGAAGAAATATATAAGCAGAAAAACTTCCAGTGTGCAGTGTGGTTACTTTTAATGGCATATAGTGAGATATTAGTAGAAATGGATGATTAAACACAGAATTTATAATTAAAAGGGAAGCAGAGTGAAAAGATTTTTAAAATTTACTGCCTTGCTGTGTTTGGGAGAGAATTCTAAAAGTATGGCCAAGAAGCCATTTGCTATTCATAAAGACAAAGGGAGAAAGACAATGAGAGAAATGCATTTCAAAGAACATGTGGCTGCCTTTCTCATCCTAGGTCCATAATTCTAAAAGGGAAGAATGGATTCAAGAAATAGGCCCAGAGCACCTGCTGTGGGCTCACTACCCAAAGCCACTTCAGGTCTCTGTTCCCTGCATTCCAGTGCAGTGCTCCACAACCACCATAGCCATGGCTCAAAAAAGCCAGAAGAAGTCTGCATCACGCTTTAATTATTTGTCTAAAGATGCTAAGAGGCTATAAGAATTGCTTGAATTGGGTGCACCTAAGTCACTGAAGTCAATATAGGCCAGTTTTTAAAACATTCTATTCTGGAAATTATAAGTTGGTGTCACAGAGCTATCAGCATTATAGCAGAAATTTTAGATGAAAAAAATACTCTTAAAGTTAGTTTGGAAAGAAACTTTATGTTATTTAAAAGTTCACTCCATTAAAATATTCAACAAAACACAAGTGTGTTCCTTTACTTAAAAAAACTATTAAAAATTCCTTTATAAAAGCAAACAATGTAACTTATATGTTTTTATTACTGTATCATTGTATCATCTCTAGTGATACATCTCTAAAATGTTGTCTTTCAAATAAGTAGTGCATACATATTTGTTGAGTTAAATGATTGCAGACAACTATAAAGAAATTTATATCACAGACTACTATGTACACTTGTATGGAAACAAACATAAAAACCAAAAGGAAATGGAGAACTTTCTGATATCACACAAAATCCCCAGGTTGAAACAAGAAGAAATCAAGACCCTGAATAGACCAATAACAATTCAGGAAATTGACTATGTCATAAGAAAACTACCCACAAAAAAAACAAAAACAAAAACAAAAACCCTGGACCAGATGGCTTTCCAGCAGAATTCTACAAAACATACAGGAGGAACTGATACCAATTCTATTGAAAGTATTCCAGGCAACTGAGAAAGATGGAACTCTCCCCAAATCATTTTACAAAGCTAACATCATGTTGATACCCAAACCAGATAAAGATCCAACAAAGAAAGAGAACTCCAGGCCAATATCCTTGATGAACATAGATGCTAAAATTCTCAACAAGATCTTAGCAAACCGGATCCAACAAAAAATCTAAAAAATCATCTACCACAAGCAAGTAGGTTTCACCCCCTGGATGCAGGGCTGGTTCAACATTCACAAGACCATAAACATAATTAAAAACATCAACAGATCTAAAAACAAAAAGCACAGGATTATATCCTTAGACACGTAAAAAGCTTTTGATAAAATCCAGCACTCCTAAATTCCATCTAGGCATAGATGGACTATACCTCAAAATAGTAAAAGCCATCTATGAGAAACCCACAGCCAGCATACTGCAAAACACACAGAAATTGGAACCATTTCCCCTGAAAACCAGAACAACACAAGGATGCCCACTCTCACCTCTCCTTTTCAACATAGTTTTGGAAGTCCTAGCTAGAGCAATCAGACAAGAGAAGGAGAGCAGGGATATCAGAATAGGAAAAGAGGAAGTCAAGTTACCCCTCTTTGCAGACAGCATGATTATATACCTCAAAAACCCAAAAGAATCTGTTAAAAACCTCCTTGAACCAATAAAGGACTTTGGCAAAGTCTCAAGGTATAAAATAAACGTGCAAAAGATGGTCGCATTCTTATACACCAACAATAAACAAACAGAACCCCCCCCAAAAAGCACAATCCCATTCACAATAGCCACCAAAAAAAAGTGAAATTCCTTGACATCTTCCTAACCAGGGATGTGAAAGTCCTTTACCATAAAACTATAAAACACTTCTCAAGGAAATCAATGATGTCACAAACAAACGGAAAAATATTCCATGCTCATGGATTGGAAGAATCAACACTGTTAATATGCCCAGCCTACCCAAGGCGATCTACAGATTTAATGCAATACCCATTAAATTACCAGCAGCATTCCTCTCAGACCTGGAAACAACAACACAGAAATTCATATGGAAACATAAATGACCACAAATAGCCAAAACAATCCTCATCAAAAGAAACAAAGCAGGAAGTATCACATTCCCAGATTTCAACTTTATTATAAAGCTACAATAATCAAAACAGTCTGGTATTGGTACAAAAAGAGAAATATAGACCAATGGAACAGGATAGAGATGCCAGAAGCAAAACCTCAATTTTTCAACCAACTCATCTTCGACAAAGCCTCCACCAACAACCACTGGGGAGAGAAGAACCTATTCAGTAAATGGTGCTGGGAAAACTGACTGACCATGTTCAGAAGATTAAAACAAGACCCCTACCTATCACCATACACAAAAATCAATTCTAAATGGACCAAAGACCTAAATGTAAAACCTCAAACTATAAGAACTGTACAAAATGCAGGAGATACCCTTATGGAAATTGGAACTGGCAATTAATTCCTGATCAAAACCCAAATACCCATACCATAAGAGATAAGATAGACAAGTGTGACCTCATCAAACTGACAAGCTCTACAAAGTCAAAGAAACCATCAGGAGAGCAGGGAGATAACCCACAGACTGGGAAAAAATATTTGCCAACTGTCTGTCTGACATAGGCCTAACATCTAGGATCTACAAGGAATGCAAACATGCTGAAAGGAAAAAAAAAAAAAAAACAGCCCTTACAAAGTGGCAAAAGATATGAAATGACACTTCTCAAAAGAAGACATAAGAACAGCCATGAAAAAACGCTCAGCCTCTTTGTCATCAAAGAAATGCAAATTAAAACCACACTGAGATACCACCTGACTCCAGGCAGGATGGCCATCACCAATAACTCAAAGAACAACTGATGCTGGAGAGAATGTGGGGAAAAAAGAACACTTCTACACTGTTGGTGAGAGTGTAAACTAATACAACCTCTGTGGAAAACAGTTTGGTGATCCCTAAAAGATCTAAAAATTGACCTCCTGTATGGCCCTGCAATCTCCCTTCTGGAATTGTACTCAGAGGACCTCAAATAACTGTATGAAAGAGATACCTGCACACACATGTTTATCACAGCATTGTTCACAATAGCAAAAACATGGAACCAACTGTGCTGCCCATCGAAAGAGGACTGGCTGAAAAAATGTATATATACATGATGGAATATTATGCAGCCATAAAGGACAAAATTTTGAACTTCACAGCAACCTGAATGGACTTAGAGTCTATAATACTGAGTGATCCATCACAGAAACAAAGAACTGAGTATCACATATTCGGACTCATTAGTGGACCTCGAACAATTATCGTAATACTGTAAGAACAGGATTGGCAGTAGTGGGAAACTGCCTGGGGCGGGGGGAAGCAAGATTGATACTAGTGGAAATCTGCTGGGGGAGAAGGAGCACACCTCATCAATAAGGATACCCGCATAATGAACATTTGTATAACTAACCCTGAATTGTACCCACATCTTTAAAATAAAAAAGTTAAAATTAAAAAAAAGAAATGTATAAAAGAAACCCACAATGTTAAAACAAAAAATAGTCCATGGCCTCTTCATTTACATTTTCTAGATATTTTTCTAAGCATATACATCATTTAATACGTACATCATTTGCAACTTTGTTTAGGTATCTCATGCTAGCCAATATATTATCCCAAAATTTAATGTCTTAAAACTATAATAATCACATATTGTCACACAATTTTTGTGAGTCTGGAGGTTGGGAATGTTTTAACTGAGCAGTCTGTTTCAAGGTACTCATATGAGATTGTAGTTAAATATCAGCTGTAGCCGAAGTCATCTAAGTCTTGGCAACAGCTGGAGGATTTATTTACAAGGTGACTGACTCACATGGCTGGAAAGCTGGTGGCTATTGGGAAGAGGCCTCAGTTCTCCACATGGGCCTTTCAAGGGCTGTATGAATGCATCTGGTTCTCCTCATAGCAAGTGATCCAAGTTACTATGATAGGAGCTGTGATGTCTTCTATGACCTAGTAGCCTGCAAGGAAAAGTCTGTAACTTACCCTTTACTTTTGTATCATTTCTAAAATCAGAAGTCAAATAGAGTTACTTCTACATTATTTCCTTGGTCCCATAAATTAACTGTGATTCAGCATAAAAAGAGACCACACAAGTTTGAAATATTGGGAGATGAGTTATCATGGGGGCATCTTGGAAGCTGACTACTACAGTGTAGCTGGTACCATATTTTTTTAAAGTTTCATGACAATATGTTTCTCTTTATATTATTTCAAGAACTTGTTCTGTGCCAGTAGCAAATGGCTGCAAAATCTATAGCTGAATAACAGGCATAATAAGTCATTTCTGATTTTTCATGATTCCAAACAAGGCAAAAATGAACTTCCTTATAATTGCCCATGCTTTTTTTCCTTTAGGATATATTTCTAAAAGGCAATGCTATTAGGTATGCATATTGTAAGGCATTTGATACATATTACAAAATAAACTTCAAGAAATTTACACTTCTAACACTATATACTAAAATGCTTTTTAAAACTGTATCTCATTCAGTAATGGATATTCTCAATGTATTTTTTTAGTCTTTGCCAACTTTGTGCATGAAACTAGAGAAGACCCTTGATTGCAAATGACCTAAGCCAATTGTGCTTAACTTAAACAGTAAATAAATTTATCGGATTTGAACCAGGTAATTCACAGAATCCCTGCAAAAGATGAAGAATATAGATTGTGTAGAAACTAAGGGAAGCAATGTGTGATCAGTATTCCACATTAGTCATGATTCCTTTATGATATTAGCAATGGTTGTGTCATAATTAAACTTTATCATAAGGCACAAACCACTTTGCTGCTACATTCCACTGGACACTCACCTCAATGTCACTGGACTCAACTCTACAGTAGTCTGCAAGGAAAAGTCTGTAACTTACCCTTTACTTTTGTATCATTTCTAAAATCCAAAGTCCTAATTGGAAGCATCTAATTAGATACCCTTCTGTCCCATGCCTACACTAAAGCAGAGGAGAAAGATTATCATTCCAATTTTGTCTTTGGTAATGTCCTTCTCCTACTTAGAGTTTTTCCCCAGAGTGTTCAAATTCTGGAGTCAAAACAAAACTGTCCACTAGAATAAGTAAAATTATCTATCCCATTTCTCTTTAAAATGTCAGGCTTCAAAAAAGTAGTGATATTTGTTCTTATATATTGCCCAATTACATTTACTTCAAAAATTACATGTAACATCCCTTGCCTTCTTGCCTATTTTTTTCACTAAAACATTCAGCTTTTTCTTAATACTTCAAAGTGGATCAAAGTCAGTGATTTTCACTTCCTAAAAAATAGTACATTTCATTGAGATTGTCAAATTTTTTATCAAAGAATGAATCTTGTACTTTTTAAGCAAACTTGTCATTGAAATTCCAAAAATAACTACATTGTAGGAGGAGCATACAATGCATTCCCATGTACCCATTATCCAACTTTAACAATTGTTAACATCTTGTTAATTAAGTTTAATCTCACTCCATTTTCTTTTCCTCTGTCAAAATGTCTTACATCTCAGACATCATTTCATCTGTTTATACAGCAGTATACATATTTATTAATTAATAACTTTTACCTTACCACCATGCCACTATTACACCTGATACAATGGACAATAATTTTTAAATTTCATCTATCCAATACATTTCCAAATTTTTGTAATTGCCTTTTGACAGTATATTTGTTGAATCAGGATCCAGTTAAAATTCATTCATTTGTGATGTATATCTTCATGATATTTCTAAGTCTCCTTTATAGTTAACACTTTTTATTATCCCTGTGTTTGAATTTGTATTTTTCCTTATTTATTCAAATTAAACTTTCAGAGTCTTATCTGTTTTATATGTTTATTTGTCAGGGGTTCCACTCTTAAAGACAAAATAATACTTTTAAAGCAACAATATTAATAAATATATTTTGTGTACCTATTTTACTGACAATCTGTTCTTCTGCAAGGTATTCATTAGCTTACTTAATTTATTTTATTAACTCTTATCTTAAAAGCATATAAGGGCTGGGCATGGTGGCTCACGCCTATAATCCCAGCACTTTGGGAGGCTGAGGTGAGAGGATTCCCTGAGCCCACAGGTTTGAGACCAATCTGGACAACTTGGTGAGACCTCATCTCTATAATAAATCAAAAATTAGCTGGGTATGGTGACATGTGCCTGTAGTTCCAGCTACTTGGAAAGCTGAGGTGAAAGGGTCATCTGAGCCCAGCAGGTAGAGGCTGCGGTGGCCATGAGCATGCCACTGCACTCCAGCCTGGGCAACAGAGTGAGACTCCTAATAAAAAAAAGAAAAGCATATAATAATACACTTTTTTCTTCAGAAAAAGTTTTTGTCACATCAAATTCCTTTCCACATTATTTTTGAATCATTTTAAGTGGCACTTCTGATTTGACTTTCCCTTTAATGTAAAAGCTTATGGGGATATTTTATAATTTCTAAGTGAATGGTTGTTTGAAAGTTTTCTACACTCTCATGCTCCCATTCTCTGGCTTCACAGTGTAGTTTCTAGTAAAATCAATTGTGCCATCACCAGGTTTTTTAAGAGAGGCTGGTGACTTTAACAGATTTGTCACTTAGACAAAAATATTATGAAATGTTCTTTCCAGCTTTTCATAATATGTGATTGGAGGATAGTAAAATCATGTATCTTTTATGGACACCATTATAAATGTTAAAATATCTTAAAGTATCATATCATATGCAATTTCTGAATATAACACACACTCCTAATGTCAGTACCAACTACATAATAAATATCATTTTATGTTAGATGTTCTGGACTTTTAATTTTTTAACTTTTCTAACTAGTTTTAATACGTCTTGGATGATGTAGCTTCTCAGTATGGAATTTTCTCTGGCTTATAAGCCACTTCTTATTTTTGAAAGTAGAGCTTGTGTCTCCGTAGCCTGAGCAAGACTGTTTCATATATTGAGCTGACAGTCTGAGGGGTAGGTTCCTGTGCCATACTGATCATGGAAATTTGTTCTTTTAAATTTGATTTGTCGGAGATGCTCGGCAAGATGGTGATGGGACAAGTCAAACTGTGATGATCTCCACAAAAGGTGACTCCTGAAGGAAGTTCCATGCACCCCTGCAGCCACCGCCTACATGGGGAGGGTAGCTACTATAGCCAGTCCCATGCAGCAAACTGCCTCCATTGCACTACGGTCTCCACAAGGGATTACTGCTATGGTTGCTGAGGTTGCTATCAGGTGCTGAATAGCTGCTGATGCTGTGACTCTCGGCTCTGGCCCTGGGGAATTCCCTGCTTCCTCCTCCACCCCAAGTCATCTGCGGCAAACCAAACTGCAGTGCCCAGGTATTTCACTGGTTCCCAGTACCTGATGCCGGACACGCACCATCATTGCCCATCACAGCTGATTAACTGGGGCCCCAGATGAATGGAGAGAGAGGATCAGCAAAAGAGGAGCCACCCACCACAGCCATTTTCCAGGCAGAGACTTGCATTGCCCTGCCCATCTCCATGCAGCCTCCACCCTGTTTTCTAAGGTAAGCCTGCCAAAACAGAAGACAGAAGCCTCTCCCCTATGATGAATCAGACACAGACAACTTAGTTCTGTGTGGCAGACCTGTCAGGCAGCAAGCCAAGGGAACTGACTCAAGCTATGAGTAACCCTATCTGCCTGCAATGGAAGCAAAGGGGAGGGGCTAGAGATCAGCGCTGAAGAGACTTTAGACACTCAGGAAAGATCCCAGAGCTAGTCTAGTTTCTTACTTTGATTTTTTATTTTATTGTTTTGACTATTTGTTTTGTTCACTTTTGTTTGCTTTTTGATTTAGGCTACCTGTTTGTGTTGGGGAAGAAGACATCAAAAGGCATGATTTTATTGGACTGTCTTTGTGTGATTACTGGTATACTTTAGGGAATTTTCTTTGTTTTTTTACTCTTTTCTGGCCTTGTGTCTCTTCTCATTTGTTAGTTGTATGTGTGTGTTTTCTGTGTTACTCTTCTCTCTCTCCAGCTTCCTCTTGACCCCCCCTATCATTTTCCTTTTTCTTACCTCTTTTTGTTCCAGGGAGCAAACCTAAACCCACTGCATGGACAGACTGAAAAGCAGTGGGAAGTGGGTTCCAGGGTGCCCATAAACCTGTCAGTGGATACTGGGATCTGCAGATAGATTCTGAATCACAGCTTCCCTTTCAATTAAATCTCAAAAGTGCAAAAAATATAGCCCGCAACCCACAGTCCAGCCTCAAAAATAAAGAAAGCCAGAGGATCCTCATAAGGAAGAACAGGAATTGAACAAAAATAAGTAAAAGTAACCACACCTTCCCTGAAAACAGAATTAAAGAAGGGGAGGAAAAGAGGGAGAGAAAAATCTACACAAATGAAGAAAAAAAAAAAACAAAAAACAAAAGAAGGATATGGGTCTCTCACAGACTCCTGGGAGGTCAGAGACTGAGAAAACAGACTTTGAAATGCAAACAATGAAGAGCTCCCAGAATGACTGGTCTCAAACTACAAACCCGGATATCAAGACACTAATAGAGAGATTAAAAAGAATTGAAGAGAGACAAGAGGAAAATAGGAAGGAGTTGAAAACAGAGGTAACAGTAGTAAAGAATACTGTAAATGAAATAAATAACAAACTGATAAGCATGGAAAGCAGAATTAGCCAAGGAGAAGAAAGAATTTCAGAACTTGAGGACCAAAATACAGAACTAACTCTAACTGTCAAAAACATACAAAAGAAGCTTAAAAAGACAGAACAAAACCTTCAAGAGATGAGTGATTACTTCAAGAGACCAAACCTAAGAGTAATTGAACTTTCTGAGGCAGAAGGAGAGAAAGAGATCACCCTGGAACAAACATTCCATGAAATTATTCAAGAAAACTTCACTCATCTCATCAATGATATGAAAATTCAAACACAAGAGATTCAGAGAACCCTTGAAAGACAACAAATGAGAAGACCAACTCCCAGACACATAATAATTTGCCTAAACAAAGTAGGTATAAAAGAAAAAATCCTAAAGGCAGCAAGAGAAAAAGGTCAGATTACCTACCATGGAAGACCAATTAGAATAGCAGCAGATCTACCCTAAACATATATGCACCCAACATAGGAGCGCCAACTTTCATAAAGCAGCTTCTAGGAAAACTAAAGAAAGATATGGACTCTAACACTATCATAACTGGGGACTTCAATACTCCACTCCCAACCTCAGACAGATCATCAGGACAAAAAAATCAACAACGAGATCCAGAACCTCAATGTGACTCTTGACCAAATGGACTTAATTGATACCTATAGAACACTCCATCCAACGACCCCAGAATATACATTTAACTCATCACCGCATGGAACGTACTCTAAGATCAACCACATACTTGGCCATAAATCAAGCATAAACGAATTTCAAAAGAAATTTTGCCTTGCACCTTCTTGGACCACAGTGAAATAAAAACAAACATCAACACTAACAAGGTTCCCCCAAACCCACAAAGACATGGACACTAAATAGCATGATGCTAAACAACTCCTGGGTCAATGATGAAATCAAAACAGAGATTAAAAGATACGTGGAAACAAATGAAAATGAAGAAACATCTTACCAAAATCTCTGGGATGCCATGAAAGCCGTAGTAAGAGGGAAATTCATATCGCTACAAACACATGAAGAAAATGGAAGGATCACAAATTAACAGCCTAAGAAGTCACCCAAGGAAGCTGGAAAAGCAAGACCACCATAGCCCTAACTTCAGCAGAAGAATCCAGATCACCAAAATAAAAGCCCAAATCCGGGACATAGAAGACAAAAAGATAATTTCCAGCAGAATTCTATGAGACATTTAAGGAGGAGCTGATACCAATCCTACTGAAGGTATTCCAGGCGATTGAGAAAGACGGAACTCTCCCCAAATCATGTTATGAAGTCAACATCACAATGATACCCAAGACAGGTAAAGACCCATCAAAGAAAGAGAACTACTGGCCAATATCTTTGATGAACATAGATGCTAAAATTCTCATCAAGATCCTAGCAAACCAGATTCAGCAATACATCTCAAAAATCATCCATCGTGACCAAGTAGGCTTCATCCCTGGAACACAAGGCTGGTTCAACATTCACAAGATCATAAATGTAATTAAATACATCAACAGATGTCAAAGCAAAAAACACATGATTATATCATTAGATCCAGAAAAAGCTTTTTATAAAATCTAGCACCCTTCTTGATAAAAACCCTCAAACATCTAGGCATACATGGAACATATCTCAAAATAGTAAAAGCCATCTATGAGAAACCCACAGCCAGCATACTCCTAAACAGACAAAAATTGGAACCATTTCCCCTGAAAACGGGAACAAGACAAGGATGTCCACTCTCACCCCTCCTGTTCAATATAGTATTGGAAGTCCTGGATAGAGCAATCAGAAAAAAGAATGCGACCAGGGGTATCCAAATAGGAAAAGAGGAAGTCAAGCTACCTCTCTTTGCAGACGACATGATTGTGTACCTTGAAAACCCAAGAGAATCTGTTAAAAGCCTACTTGCACTGAAAAAGGACTTTGGCCAAGTCTCAGGGTGTAAAATAAATGTGCAAAAGACAATTGCATTTCTTTACACCAATAATAAGCAAACAGAAACCCAAATAAAAAGCACAATCCCATTCACAAATGCCACACAAAAAAATGAAATACCTTGGCATCTTCCTAACCAGAGATGTGAAAGACCTTTACAATGAAAACTACAAAACACTGCTCAAAGAAATCAAAGATGACACAAACAAATGGGAAAATATCCCATGCTCATGGATTGGAAGAATCAACATTGT
>CAUYQG010141944.1:0-13549 GCA_963574415.1 Tarsius wallacei
AAAGTGGGAGGTATCACACTCCCAGACTTTAAACTTTATTATAAGTCTACACTAATCAAAACAACCTGGTATTGGTACAAGAACAGGCATATAGACCAATGGAACAGAGTACACATTCCAGAAGCAAAACCTCAATTTCTCAACCAACTCATTTTCAACAAAGCCCTTACAAACAACCGCTGGGGAGAAGAGAACCTATACAATAAATGGTCCTGAGAAAACTGGCTGACCAAATGCAGAAGAACGAAACAGGACCACTATCTATCACCATACACAAAAATCAACTACAAATGGATCAAAGCCATAAATCTAAAACCTCAAACTAGCAAGAATCTTAGAAAATGCAGGACACACCCTCACAGAAATTGGAGTACGCAACCAAATCCTGATCAAAACCCGGTTTTCCATGTCATAAGAGACAAGATAGACAAGTGGAACTTCATCAAATTGAATAGCTTCTGCAAAGCAAAATAAACCATCAAGAGAGCAAGGAGACAGCCCACAGTAGGAGAAAAAAAAATATTTGCCAACTGTATATCTGACAAAAGCCTAACAGCCATGAGCTACAAGAAACTCAAATGTGCTGAAAGGAAAGCAAAACAACAACAACAAAAAACAGCTCCTTTAAACAATTAGCAAAAATGCTTGAATAGACACTTCTCAAAAGAATACATATGAGCAACCAACAGACACATGAATAAATGCTCAGCATCACTAATTATCAGAAAAATGCAAATCAAAACCACATTGAGATACCACCTAACACCAGTAAGAATGACCATCATTAATAAAACAAAAAACAACAGATGCTCTGGAGGATGAGTATAAAAGGGCATGATTCTAAACTGTTGGTGGGAGTTTAAACTAATTCAACCTCTATAGAAAACAGTGTGACAGTTTCTAAAAGAACTAGAAATTGACCATTCATATGACCCAGCAGTACCCCTTCTGGGAATATAACCAGAGGAACTCAAATCATTCTACAAAAGAGATTTCTCTACACACATGTTTATTGCATCACTATTCACAATAGTAAAAGCATGGAACCAATTGTGCTACTCATTGAAGCTGTACTGACTTTTTAAAAATGTGGTACATATATACCATGGGATACTATGCAACCATAAAGAAGGCTAAAATTATAGACTTCACAGCAAAACTTGGTTGGATTTGGATTCTATCATACTCAGTGATTTATCACAGAAACAAAAGCCTGAATTCCACATACTCTCACTCATCAGTATACCAAGAACACTTATCATAATACTACAGGGTGGGCACGGTGGCTCATGCCTATAATCCTAGCACTTTGGGAGGCCGAGGTGAGAGGATTGCCTGAGCTCACGGGTTCAAGACCAGCCTGGGCAACTTGGCGAGCCCTCATCTCTACAATAAATAAAAAAATTAGCCAGGCATGGTGGCTCATGCCTGTAGTTCCAGTTACTTGGAAGGCTGAAGCAGATGGATCACCTGAGCCCAGGAGGTTGAGGCTGCAGTGGCCGTGAGCATGTCACTGCCCTCCAGCCTGGACAGCAGAGTGAGATTTCAACTTTAAAAAAAGTACTACAGCAGGGCTTGGTGGCTCAGCCTGTAATCCCACACCTTTGGGAGGCTGAGGTGAGTGGATTGCCTGAGCCTGCGGGTTCGAGACCCGTCTGGGCAACTTGGCGAGACCTCATCTCTACAATAAATAAAAAATTAGCGGGGCGTGGTAGCACGCGCCTGTAGTTCCAGCTACTTGGAAGGCTGAGGCGGAAGGATCGCTGGAGCCCAGCAGGGCGAGGTTGCAGTGACCAGGAGTGGCCACTGCACTCCAGTCTGGACGACAGTGAGATGCCAACTCAAAAAAAAAAAATACTACACAAAGGAATTGGCAGTAGTGGAACACTGCCAGGGTGCCAGGAGACAGGGAGGCACATAACATCAATAAGGATATCTGATCCTAATCCAGGTGAAGTGAGGTCTAGTGGGAGGCCCAAAACATCACCTGGACCTAAATCACTTATGCTTGTACCCCACAACTTTAAAAAAAAAAGTTTAACAAGATAGTAAGATGCAGTGACAAATGACTGTAATTCCAACACCTTGGCAGGACAAGGCAGGGAGATCACTTGAAACCACTCCAGGAGTAGTTTGATACCAGTCTAGGCAACATAGCAAGATCTTGTCTCTACCAATAATAATAATAATAATAATAATAATAATAATAATAAGCCATGTGTGTTGGAACACATCTGTAGTTCCAGCTACTAGGGAGACTGAGGCAGAAGGATTGCCTGAGCCCAGGGAGTTGAGGCTACAGTGACCCATGACCATGCCACCGCACTCCAGCCTGGGAGGCAGAATAAGATCTCAACTCAAACAACAACAACAAAAAGTTTAGAATGAGTCTACATATAAGGAATTGAGTCTCACTAGATGAATTTGCTGAGCTACAGAATTTGTAGAATATGTTTGGAATTTCGGGACTGGGGGTGAAATCAAAAGCCGCGGAATAAGACGGAACAATAGGAAAAAAAGAGATTAGCAGTGTAGAATTTTTATAAAATACATACCAGGAATCAGTAGGTTTCAAGTGTTGAAAGTTGGCCATAGCTGGCTTCCCATGCATGGCCCAAGCAGCTTCAATAGGCATCCCAAGGGACAAAGGGACTTCCATACATGACTATGCAGAATTCTGACTTCTATAGTTTCCTGCAGCAAGATGGCTGAAGGGAGGCAGGCATTGTTTCCCATCAGTCCCTTATATGCTACAGGATCATAGGATCAAATACTAGAAGCATCTGCAGCAGATACACAGCTGGGTAACTGCTGAGAAGTTTTACATATACCAAACTCTCACAGGGGGAAGAATCCTGGAGAAATAAAGGAATCTCCAAGAGAAATCTGGGTGCAGTGAATGAATGAAATAAGGATGCGTGGAGTTGACTGAATTTTTACCTGTCTGAAACTTTTAGAATGAGAATGACTAGAATATTTTAAAACAATAGCATTGTATTTCCCCCTGCCAAACAGTAATGGAGCTTCAAAAAGAAAATTGGGTTGTGTTGAGGAAACAGAGTTTTAATTTTCAAATTTTAGGTCTCTGACTTTCTAGTTCAACTCTGTTACGTTTGTACATAGACACTTTTCTTTGGCTCACCTCAGCAACACATGGCAGTATTTTTTGTGTGAGAATGCAAAAATAATCCTATTCTTTGTCTTATTCTTGGAGAAAGCCAAGGTCTAGCTAGATAAAAGTGTCTGTAGATAAAAGAGGACTGAATAATTTAAAGGTCCGCCTGGCTCTTGACATCATTTTATGAAAATACATAGGGTGCCAAAAAAGTATACACATTTTAAGAAAAAAAAAAAAAAAACTGTATTAAAATTGAAGCCGGGCTCGGTGACTCAGTCTGTAATCCCGCACTTTGGGAGGCTGAGGTGAGTGGATTGCCTTAGCCCGCAGGTTTGAGACCCGCCTGGGCAACTTGGCAAGACCTCATCTCTACAATAAATAAAAAAATCAGCCAGGCGTGGTAGCGCATGTCTGTAATTCTGGCTACTCGGAAGGCTGAGGCAAAAGGATCACTGGAGCCCAGCAGGTGGAGGCTGCATTGGCCGGGAGCGGCCACTGCACTCCGGTCTGGGTGACAGGGTGAGACTCCAACTCAAAAAAAAATAAAAAAGAAAAAATAAATAAATAAAAATAAAATTGTAATAATACATACGGGTAACAAAAGGTGAATCCAATTCATGCTCGACTTCTGCAAGTACACATTGTTACCATAATTCAATTCAACTTTGAAAAGTAATACATAAAAAAAAAAAAAAAAACCTCTTAAAATGTGTATACTTTTTTTGGCACCACCAATATATCTCAAAGATTCTTAAATGTATATTTTCTCCATTGATGCTCCCTACCAACAAGGTTATTCGGATCTTTATGCTAGAGAAAAGGTAGAAATACAAAAATGTGACATGGAATAACAATAACAAAAGGGGATATCATTGGTATGGCACCATTTACGATAGCAGAGTGGCATTGTTTCCTTAGTATAGTGATTTATTTAATACAATGAGGCTTTGGAATCAGAGAGAACATAACAGTGTCACAAACATATGTCAAAAGCCTAATCTGGTTATGTCTTTATCAAGGTGACTTAAAATGTATAATTGGAAAGTAGAATGAGACAAGTTGATTAGAGAACCAAACCAGGAATGAGAGCGAGAGCTACACACAGTGACTGATGATTAATTCTCTTACTTTGTTTCTATATACGCCCCCCCATTACTATACAGAGTTTCTATACCTCAAAAATGGATGTCCTGTTTTCTAGACCACTTTTGAGAAAGTCATGTGTATAGTGAAGTTATCGCATAGTTACGTGAACCTAAAGTTTTAAACTTTTCCCTCTTATCTACCATAAAGAGTTCATAAAGTTTAAGTATTGTTTCTTTATTCAAGTTAAGACCCTAAAAGTACAACAGTCAAGCAATGTATTAACTTTCATTTATTTACTGCTAAATGAGATAACAGACGGAAAAAAATATATAGCAAACATAAATGAATCTTAGAAGCAAAGTAACAAATTTTGGGAGGCTTATGGAAAAATCAATGATCACACTGAGTTCTGAAGTATAGGTAGTGTCTGGTGATGTGAGCCTGGGTTTGAAATTAAAGCAACAAAGTATAGAAGGGAGAAAACAAATGTGTTTGGGAAAGTTTTACACTGGTTTTTACTTAGTCACAGATTATCAAAAATATGATAGTATAAGTCTCATAAAACTTTCTAGTGTCAGGTTAAGATGTGTGCATTTCATCTGGTCAAAGGGAAATCACTGGGGGATCTCTAGCAAAGAATTAACAGAAAAAGTACTACAGACTTTAACACAGGATGAAGTAAATATGATGGCTAGAAATCAGAAAAGACAGCAGGATCACTTTCTGCTGAGGAAGAAGTTAAACACAGAAAATAAGTTTTCATGGAAGGAACATGTAGATTGGGGTCTAGGCTGTGAAGTACTATTTCAAACAGAACAACGACAGGAATGACAGGAGTTTTTCCAGGATCCAGATGCTATGAATGCGAGGGGAGCCTGCAGAAAATCTTATGGTGCACATGCATGTTTATTGAAGCATTATTCCCAATAGCCAAAACATGGAACCAACCATGTTGCCCATTGAAAGAGAACTGAATTAAAAAAAAAAAAAGTGGTACATATACATGAAGGAATATTATGCAGCCATAAAGAAGGACAAAATTATTATTTTCACAGCAACTTGGATGATCTTAAAGGTTTTAACACTGAGTGATTGATCACAGAGACAAAGAACTGAGTATCACATGTTCAGACTTATCAGCAGACCTTGAACAACTATTGTAATACTATAAGAAAGGGATTGGCAGTGGTGGAAAACTGCCAGGGCAGGGGTGGCTCACCTCATCAACAAGGTTATCTGCATAATGAACATTTGTATACCTAACTCTGAGTTGTACCCCACATCTTTAAAGTTAAAAATTGTAAAAAGTCTTCTATAATAAAATAATATCTTTCAATTAAAAAAAAGAAACACTGATGGTGAAAAGGTACTTTAGAGATTTAATTTCTTATAATTTCAACCGAGATGCTTGGAAAATATGCATTCACACATAAACTTGTATAAACAGGTGCCAGTGATCTCGTTGGGAGTTTATATGGAAATTCCCATTTTGTTATAGTAAAAAAGAAAGGAAACAAGCAAACAGTAAACAAACAGAAAGAACCTACAACTTCTCTTATGTTACTTTCTGTTGTGGCTTGGTGAACTTGAATTTTCAATTTTCTCACTTCAAGTTAGATCAGCATTTCCCAGAGGTCCATATCATCCCACCAGATGCTAATACGTGTTGCAAAATGAAACAAATCAAACAAAACAATAACTACAGTAATAGGACCTCCATGTTCAATAAAGTTGTAAAAATTGTGGAGTAAAAAAATACCATTGTTTTCATCACCGCAGTGTTTTCAAGGACTTTAACAAGCTACTTTGCATTTTAAAGTCCAAGTACAAAATATACTTTGCAGCAGATTTTCAAAATTATGTGAACATAGATGTAATTTTGGGTTTTTTTTTTTTTTTTTTTTGGTGGAACACAGCTGGGGTTAGAAATTCTCAGAACCTATTCTGAAACATTAGAGACATACAGCTGTTTCCATTATCTGTATAGGAGGATGTTTACATTTGTGCATAACTGTAATGCTCACCAACTACAAACTTCAGAATATGTAATATGAGAAAGTCAGCTATATTACATTTTATTGTAAGTAAAATATGCCATCCAAGATTATCATTTTGATATATGCTTAAAGCCAATATTGAACTTTGTTTGTAAGCATTCTTTAAAGATAATTTCAACTAAAATTAGACTTGTTACTCAAAGCACACCTCTATCTCAAGTAATCAAATTATTGGGAATTATTTATATGAAACAATAAAAGTCATTTGGTACCTATAGGTGTTTGTACTAGTGAAAATATAATATTTAACTTTTGAAAATAATACAGAATTGTTTATTTTAAAAAACAAAAAGAAATAATAACCTGCTTTTTTAAAATGGAGAAACAACAATAATAAAACAATTTATCCTCTAATATTTAATTTTAAATACAGGCATCTTCATTTTGACATAACTTCAATTGTACTTCCAAGTCAAACTCTATGAAATTGCATTTATATAAATGCTTCTTTACACTGCTGTCACCAACAACTTATGCTTCATCCCAAACTTATTCTCCTCTGACATTTGCCGAAATTTAAAGATGTGCCTGGACATTTATTGTATGATTACATGCTCTTTAAAAAAGCTGATGAAATTCTAAAGGAAAAAACAAAACAGTTTAATTGATTTAGACTAGTACATCTTAGACAAATGTAGTAGGTTGATAATTTATTGTATTTTCTACTGTTAATAAAGAATAATTTTTTTCTATATAAACATTGGTATCATTCTCTTTTTTATGAAATCTGTGTCTTCCTTCTAATTAATTCCTTATATTTTTGTTTTTATAAAAACTCTACCATTCACAAAAGAAAATGGGCTATCAAAATCTTGAATAGGAAACAAAATTGAGTGCACAAAGCATCTAGCAATGTAAATATGCTACCTTATAAAACTTGTTTAAATATTCTCTTCAAGGCAAAATACATGCACAATCAAGTGTGTATGGTAGAAAAAAAAATTGTAAATAAAAATACTTAATTTTAAAAAGAGCCATCTGTACTTCCTTCCTTCCCCTTCTATCTTTCTCTTTGCTATCATATTTCTCTTCTATCACTATCTTTCTTTTCTCTCCTCTCTTCTCCAAGGTCAAAATGCATATCATTTTCAAGTTAAATGTGAGACTCTAATTAGTGCCTTACCTCATTACAAAGCCAAATAACTTCCCATTATTTCAAGCATAATAAACTGGACAGCATCTATTTAAAAATAGAACTGCTTCAATTACCCCCATATTTTTATTAAATCTAAATTCTGTGTATCTTCTGCAAAATAAAATTTGCATTTTTAGGCAGACAACGCTAGCAAGTATTAGACTACTCTAAATGCTATGATATTACAAAATCCATTTGCAAATACAATATTATAATCACTTAAAGATAAAATTATAATGTTATTTCAAATTATAATATTTTCCTCAATTTCATTTTTTCTGGAAATATTTAGTTGCTTTCCACCTCAGTGCTATCATTTGGACAAACTTTTAAATTCCCAATTGCATTATAATTGAACAATACTTAAGCTACTAAATTAAATAGTTTTCCAAAAGAAAATGGTAATTTATATTGGAACTATAATAAATATAGACAGTATCTACTCAAATACCCCATTTGTTGAAGACAAAAAATGAATCCTTAGAGCATTTATGTCTTACCAAATTTCACACTGCTAGTTACTAAGATTAATGCTATCTTCCATTTTAAGCTTTGCTTTAATTGTGCTTATCTATATTTTATTTATTCATTAAGCAAGTATTAATTGAGACCATAATATGTGACAGGCACTAGTCTTAGTTTTAAGAAGAGAATCATGAAAAAAAGAAAAATAGTCACGATAAAAACATAAAAGATGAAAAGAATTCTGCACTTCAAGAGATGACATTCTTATAAGGAGCAGAGAGACAAACAGTAGATAGACAAAAATAAAATAATATTTAGAGTCATTAAGTGATAAGTACATGTCCAACAGACACATTCACAGGAGAGAGCTATGATCCTCAGTTACTGATTACCGGATAGTCACTGTGAGACTGAATTACAAAATTCTGTCAGTCAAACACAGATCTAGAGGATGAGTGTTAGAAACACAAAAACTAACTGCAAGTGCAATATCCACAAAGTGGGAATGAACTTAGTATGCTTTAGCATAACAAGTTGTCAAGTGTTGCCCTGTGAGTTAGAGAAAAATAGGTACAAGGTGAAATCAGAAAAGGAGAAAGGAGACAGATCATCTAGGACTCTGTAGACCCTGGTTCGAAATTTTGGCTTTTATTCTATGGGATGTACATATCATGTTAAGTTTCTATGGTTTAATTAAAATATTACGTGCTAAGCAAGGGGAAAATGATTTTTTTCAACTTCTAGATGACCATTGACTAATAATTGAGAATCGATTATAGGTAGAAGAATGTTGGGTCAGGGAGACAACTAAGAGGCTATTGCAAAAACTGATGAAAATTTAAACTAGAAGTAAAGAAGAAGAAAAGCAAAATAAAGTTTGGGAATGAAGCAAGTAGAAACAGCGAGAGTGAGAGAAAAAGACATATCAAGAACCACTCAAAAATTCTTGACTTGAGAAATTCGGTAGATGGTAGTGTTTTTAACAGAGGTAAGTGTTATGTAAGTTAATTTAGCTATTTTTTTTGTTTGTTCCTGAGCATATTAAAATAATTGTACATGTATGCACAGTGATATATTTTTTCTGCAACCAGTTTATAAAACTCCTTTATTGATCTATTGTCAATTAGTAAACACTGCTTACATTAACAAACTGGCTATTGTTTTAGGTAAATAATTATTCTATGATTCACATTTATTTGTGAAGGAAATAAACATTAGTAAAGAATAATAATATTGTGAGATATTTCACAATTATAAATTGTATACATATATATTTTTTCTATCTACATGCACTAGAATATATAGAAACAGAAATATTAAGATATGCTCTGTTTGTACTATTCCTCATCCCATCCCTAAGGAAAAGGAATTCAGCCACATTTCTAAGAAACTTTCTTACAATCTTCTTTTGGGATGTTTAAAACTATTTTCCTGAAAACCTGACTGCTCTCTTTTTTGTAACAAACAATTGTAGCACAAATGTAACCTTCAATAATTTTATCTTCAAGTCTGCAAATATACTTTATTGATTCTATTTTGAATTAAATTTAACATCAGGTATGTGGTTGAGGAAGAAACAAAAATGAACTAATATTTTAAATTTCAGGAAAGACATAAATGTCAAATTTACTGGAAACTAATAAAAGCTAATGAAAAAAGTGACAGAGCAAAATATTTCTATCAAAATTCTACAAAAAATTAGCCAAGATTGTTGGTATGCAGAGGCTGAGACAGGAGGATTGCCCGAGCCCAGGAATTCGAGGATACGGTGAGCTGTGATTATGCCATTGCCCTTTAGACAGGGTGACAGAGCAAGACTCAGACTCAAAAAATAGAAATTATGAACTTTGCAGCAACTTGGATGGACTTAGAGTCTATACTACTGAATGTTCTATCACAGAAAAAAGTAACTGAGTACCACATGTTCTCACACATAGGCGGACCTTATACAATTATCATAATACTATAAGAAAGGGATTGGCAATGGTGGGAAACTACCAGGGGAGAGGATGTGGGATTGTCAGTAGTGGGATATTGCTGAGGGGTGGGAAGGCAGACCTCATCAATAAGAGTACCATCATAAAGAACATTTTTATACTTAACCCTGAATTGTACCCCACATTTTTAAAATAAAAAATGCAAAAACAATCATAGGTCTGGTCTAAGTGTTAGAAAATAAGGGGTTAATCAATGAAGAGGTGGTACAATTAAAGGCAAATATTTTCAAATAAAGTTTTTTTGTTCAGTGAGGCAACATTTATATATTGAATGTGTTTCTGGAGTTCATAGAAAGCACTTTTAATTACCACTTAAAACACTTTGGTATCTGAAAAATGCTTTAATTGCACAACTGGTGCTCCAAGTACTTAAATTGCAAATTTTTTTCATATTGCTAAAGTTAAGCAAAAAGTTGTTTTATCAACTCAAAGTGATTAACTCTTGGTATTTAGCAAGAGTGCATCCACTGCATGTATAACAATCTCCCAAACAATGAGTTGGATTAATTTGTTTTCTCAACAATTGCTTTAAGCACTTGCAATGTGTATAAGCCATTTTTCTATCGCTGAAAATGATAAATAAATTCTTTTTCTACAATTGATGAGATTGGAGGTATAAAACAGAAATATCAAAGAATTTATTAAAAAGAAGATGATTAAAAATGACATAAAAGATGACAAATTCAGAAATGTAAATATCTAGGTGAATGGGCTCTAGATTTGGGAGATAAAGGTAAAATTTGAAAAATAAAAACATTGTTTCCTCAGATCACCTAAACTATCTTTCAGAATAATAGAAATTATGAGTTAGAGAGCAGAGGATGTAAATTTATATTGTATTAATAAATAACTAGTAGTCATACCGAGGACTTTAGCTTTGCCATAGCAGGCTTTAGAGAGATCTGGCAAGATTTTGAGGAAGGATTAAAATGGGGTAGGTAAGTGGAACAGCGTTAGGCAGAATAAGGTTGGAGCTTATAAATCAGTAAGTGCTTAGTGGTTGCTATGTGAATGAACAACTGAGAAAGTCATCATGACTTCACATACCAAGAACCTAATAAGTGCTACAAAGGCAGAGGGTGATTTGTGTGACATTTCATCCTCTATTTTCTGTCTGCTTTTCTTTTTAACATTAAAAACAATTCAAAAGGAAGGCATAATGTGGCATTTTGCTCTCTTAATTAATTGTTGAGGTTAATCATCAGAGAGGAATAAAAAAAAGTCAAGGCAGGGTCAGGGTAACCTAGGTTATGCTGCAGAAACAAACAGCCTCAAAATCTCAATGGCTTATTATAATAAATGTATCTTGCTCATCACATGTCCATTGTGTTAGCTGAGGACTTGTTAACTCAACTAATGAAGCAGCTGTCATCTTACAAGTCGACAGTTGCTATAATAGAGGGAAAGAGAATACTGATAATTAAGTGTAACATGACACATCTACTCCAAACCCATTGGATATGTCTAATTACATCTACTGTGCACAAGGGACCAATACACAAAGGAGTGGGAGAACATGTAATTCAACTGTGTGTTCACCAAACAGGGAGCAGGCGATATTTCCCTGGTTTCTGTAATGATATAGAATAAGACTCTTGAAAGAAATGTGACTGATGAAATAATTTTGTAAGGAGTAGGGCATATACAATATTGAGTTTGATGTTAGTTGAAGTTAATAGTTTTTCTAAAACAAAGGAGGGTAACTCCCTCGTTATCCAGTGACTGCGATAGATATTTAGTTGTTATTGGGTAGAATTTATAAGTGAAGCTACTGAATGGGAATTTACTAAGGGCATGACAATGTAGAAAGACTAGCAGAATCAAGGATAGATTGTCAGTAATTGGCGTTGCAATGGGGAAGAACAATTTGAGCAGCCAGAAAAAAGAATTGACAGGATAAGATGGACGATGCATTCAAGTGTACCAAAAAAGGAAAGAAGTGTTTCAAGAAATAAGTGGCATAGCATGTCAAATACTAAAATTGATGTTGAACAAAGGAGAAAATGATTGGGAGCAGTTCAATTATGTCTAATATGCAATTAACACTTTGTGCAGATCCTGTTTGTTTTTTGTTTGTTTGTTTTGTTTTTTGAGTAGGAGTCTCGCTCTGTCGCCCAGGCTGGAGTGCAGTGGCACACTCACGGCCACCCCAGCGTCAACCTGTTAGACTCTGGCAACCCTTCCACCTCAGTCTTCCAAGTAGCCAGAACTACGGGCATTCACTACCACGCCCCACTAATTTTTGATTTATTGTAGAAATGAGGTCTCGCTAAGCTGCCCGGGCTGATCTGGCTCAGGCAATCCACTCACCTAGGCCTCCCAAGGAGCTGGGGTTATGGGCTAAGCCACCTAGCACCCTGGCCCAGACCCAGTTTTAAGAGATTTGTCTATGTTAACGAATCCCATTATTAGACCTTTAATGGTAGATTAGGCATAATGAGTGAGAAAAAAAGCCCAAGATCATATGACCAGTAACTTGCAGAGAAAGGATTTAAATCTCTGCTCTTAATCGCTACTTAATGTGCGATTATGGTTTCCTAAGCATTTTTTCCCCAAATAAAGAAGAGGAATAAATTCTGGAGTACAAACTAGCAGTAATGGTAAATGGGGCACGGAGACAAGTATAGACTATGTGCTTGAGAAATTTAAAGATAAAACAACACAGATAAATTTTATGTTATTGAATGAAAGCTATGGTTAGATAAGACTAAAGTTTTCTAACCTGTTTTTTTTTTTAGGGTATAAGGTATCTGGACACAATTAGTAAAAAAAAAAAAAGCAGTGAGAAAAGTAAGTTTACAAAACAAATATTTGTAATGTATTTCATAAAACATTTACATTCGGTTTCCTATTCAATTTGATGAAAAGTGAGATACCTTCCTCAATTTGCAGAGATATTAAGTAACCGCATCACAATTTATATCCAGGTGGTTTTTGAAAGCAGATCCCGTATTCCTGTCATATTGAAAGGGGAAAAAAAAGCTAATCAACAAATAAGCAGCTTTATGGTTTAATAGAAGAATGGAGAAAAATTAGAAACAGTAGAATTCAGTGTTATGAAAGATATATTTTTATTATTTTAAACAGGTCAAAGCTACCAAGATATGGGGCTAGTGAACTGCTGAAATGACAATGGCTATGTGTATGGATGCTAGCTAAATTAATGCCATTAATAATCAAACACTGACCACATATTTTATAACCATTGGTAACCAGTAAATGAAGAGATTTCAATGTGAGTTGAGTGCAAATTGCTATTAAGAAATTGCTGGGGGCATTTCTGCTGTACTGAAGTCTGTCTCATGTCCACATATGTGGTGGTATGTTCTTTTTCTTTCTTTTTTTTATTATAAAGATGTGAGGTACATTTCAGGGTTAGGTATATAAACATTGATCATGCAGGTACCCTTGTTGGTGAGGTATGCCCCTTCCTTCCCTCCCCTAGCAGTTTCCCTCAATTGCTAATCCGCTCCCTGTCCCACGACAGTTTTCCACTACTGCCAATTGCTTTCTTATCGCATTATAATTGCTCAAGGTCCGTTTATGAACCAGAACATATGGAACTCTGTTCTTTGTTTCTGTGATAAATCACTGAGTATGATCAACTCCAGTATACCTAGAAGAAGATGTCACAAGGACATATGGGAGATATAAAACTATTCAACTATTCTGGATTATAGGATTGCAAGGC
>CAUYQG010141946.1:0-16246 GCA_963574415.1 Tarsius wallacei
CACCACACTATTGCTGAACCTCCAGCTAAAGCTTCAAAGAAACTATATTTCTCATAATCAAAATATCCACTATTTACCACAACCATCTTTGGAAAGAAGTTCATAGTGTTTTCTGAACAAACCAAAGCATTTACTCTTAAGCTACATTCCCATGCCTGGCGGTCACTTGTGTGAGTGTAACACAATCACACATCCTAATAATTACAGAATGGTAGTGTGAGAAGGGACCTTGTAGAGCATTTAGTCTACACCCTTGTTCTACAGAGAGGGGAACGAAGGCCAGAGAGGACATCAAGAGACGTCCTCGGGGTACCTGAGCCCCACTGCAGGGTGCTTTCAGGAACTCGTAAGGAAGTAGTCACAGGCTTAAGGAGAAACGGTAATGCTTTCACTTCCGTTTATTCTGTGCTGAGAACACTGTTTCTGGTTTATTCAGGTTAGGGAAGAAATACACTCCTGAAATGGTATGAAAACTCACTGTCAAGGGCACTTAGGTCAAGCACTGGTTCCACTGCCCACAGTTCCCCAAGTGACTCAAGTAAGTAGTGGGAAGAGTCAGGCTTTCCCCTGCGTACTTACTTGGGTGAGTTGACACATGAAATGACAGATAAGCCGTGATGGCCACGGTGGTCTCACCACATGAGCTGGATTTACAGGTAACTAACTCTCATTTGGGAGAACTGATGGCTGTTTCTTGTCTTTGACAGACTCCATGACAATTCAGAAGGTGAAGGGCTTGCTGTCACGCCTTCTCAAAGTGCCCGTGTCAGACCTTCTGTTGTCCTATGAAAGTCCTAAAGTAAGTTGCTCAGCGGTTGAGTCCGGCTTGCTTCCCCATAGTATGACACTACACTGTCTCTGTGTAACGACAGTTTGACTGTAAATGGAGGCCATATAGCTGCTTGGGGTGCCGCGGGGGGAGGGTGTGCATAGCATGCTTTGTCACATCTGTCTTAACCACACCTCTCCCCACCTTTGTTCTAATTTTAGATGCCAGGCAGAGAGATTGAACTGGAAAATGACCTCCAGTCATTACAGTTTTATTCTGTGGAAAATGGAGATTGTCTATTAGTGCGATGGTAATAACCAACTAACAAAATTTAGAGACTAGACTGCTTATCATGTGTGGGGTTCACCGGAAATAAATGACTTACTGCAAGAGTTCCACTAGCAAAAAAATGAGATTCTAAAACTTGCCCTAAGTATAACAAAGGATGTATTTTTCATTTGGAAGAGACCATTCTAGGCTTGTATATAATAGCAATAATAAAGGCTTTGAACCTACTAATGATTTTCTGATCTTATTTCATATTTATTTTTACAGTTCATTGCATTTCATTAAGTGAAGATTTAAATATCAAATAGAAACTAGCTAGTCTAATAAAATCTGAACACGGTTAATGTCTGTCGTAAGACTAGTTGTAATGGAATTCTCTACTGATACTACTGTTTTAAAAGGCTACTAACGTGTTTTGGTTGGTCATTTTGGGACATGTCCCCTGAAACTTAGGGAGAAACATCCTCTACTATGTAGAACATATATGCTACATCGCTCTTCTCAGTTGCATTATCTTTAGAATACTTAAAAAACTAATCACATGCTCTTCCCTACAGTTATACCTAAACTGAGCCTATCTTCTTCTATAGAAGATTGCCAGCTCTGATTGAAATTTACTTATATTAGGTAAACATTAGGCAATGATAGGAGGAAAGCAAAGTTAATCCTTTCGAAGTGTCAGCACTTTAGAAATATCCCTGCCTATGGCACCAGAACACCGAGAGGTATTTGCTTTTATTCGGTCACGAAAATCTAGTGTTTTTTTAAAATAGAAGTATTAAACTGGCCTTCAGGATTTATGTTAAATGGCAAAAGAAACCGTGGGTATTCAGTGTACTACATAAATGAACTTGAAAACCGAGGTCCAGAACTGAGACGTGTACTGGTTCCTTTTCAAGTTTAAGTTGCCTACTTCAGAGAGCCACAGAATCGGACATGATTTCCAGAAACCCCAAACTTTGGTATAAGTGACCACTGCTCAATAAGTGATCGCCTGATCACACAGCATGTGAATTCTTTTTGGCCAATAATTGTCCTAACTGAGCTACACGGAGCTATCCTGCAATCCATGTTGAAATCCAAACTCTCAGTTATTATGCAAAATTTCTGAACTAGGCCAAGTTTTAACTAAAAATGGTAGGTAATGATGAATTACTAATTAACAAACAATGCATCAGGATTTAGAAATTTTTTTTTCTTTTATAAAACAATTTGGTATTTTTCAAATCATCTTCCAATATATAAATAAAAACTTTTCTTATGCTACAGTATCTGTTGATTTTTAAAAAAGAAATTTGTGCAAACAGTAGGAATACCACATTGGTTACAGGTAAAAGTGCCAGTCTAAAACTCTCCTGAAAGACCAGTGTGTTGCCCAACCTGCACTTCCTCAGACTCGCACACAGATGACCACTGTCTACCCTAATTTCAAACACCGCTGGTTCAAAACACCGTTATCTGGCTTTGCACCGACAAGGGTCACCACACCTTTCCTTCAGTTTCCACAGTTCCGTCAGTTCCTGTGGAGAATACTGAGGGGAAGACAGCATTCCTGTCTCACAAGTCTTCTCACACAGCCACAGGCCGTCCTGTGGAAAAACAAAGCAAATGCTGGCTTGAGAGGTGTGAACTGTGTTCTGAGAGACAGAAAGCGTGCCTCTGGGCAGCGTTTATGGATTCTAATGAAGCGGAAATTATGACAAGGACAACTCTGTGTGGAAACCAACGGGTGAGGTTTGGGGTGCGGCACCCACCTGATCTGCGAAAGCCCCAGACCCCACAGCCCTACTGTGCCTGTGGAATGCAGAAGCAGTGCAGTGTGTGGAGTCAGAGTTAGCAGATGGAATTCTATAATGAGAAGTCTGGAAACCACAGATGAAGTCTCGTATCTGCCATCAGAGAAAAGGTGGCTAGGTTAGACAGCAGCAATAACAACAGCTACTTTTCTGATGGAATGCTTACAGCATTCTGGGGACCGCACCAAGGGCTTTATAAGTGTTATCTCACTCAATTCTCATGACCCTATGAGGTAGAATTATTTCTCTTTTGCAAATGAGCTGGCTGACACCCAGCACTTTGGAAGGCTGAGACGGGAGGATTGCTTGAGCCCAGGAGTTCAAGACCAGAGGCAGGCAACATAGTGGGACCTCATCCCTGCAAAAAATAATCAGCTGGGTGTGGTGGTATGTGCCTGTAGTCCCAGCTACTTGGGAGACTGAGGTGGAAGATCACTTGAGACTAGCTAGGAGTTTGAGGCCGTGGTAAGCCGTGATCATGTCACTGCACTCCAGCCTGGGTGACGGAGTGAGACCCCCAACTCCAAAAACAGTAACGACAACAAACCCAAACAAAACAACAAATGGGCAACTGAAACTGAGAGAGTTAAGTAACTTGCTCAAGGCTGACAGTGCAGGTAAAATGAATAGTAGAAGTAAAACGACTCCTAAGCCCGAGTTCTTAACCACTAGGCTGTTTTCCAGCTACATGAATTGGCTGGTTTCCAGCAATACAGCAGAATACGGAGAGAAAATCATTTCAGTTAGAGAATACAAAAATGCTGGATAAAACCTAACATCTTCCTAAAGCATGGCTGAACTCCGGTGGGGAAAGAGAAGAAACAGAGTAGGAGAGAGTGCTGGAGCCAAGCTTGCCTTGAACGCATCTGCTGTCCTCAGGCTTCGAAAGGCCGTGCCTAGAGACAGGGGACTCGTCAGACACTAACACCAAGAGCTGGGGTCCCGGAAGGGTCGGAGCCCCAGGGGTGCATGAGCAAAGTCTTCCTGTGCGGAAACGGTGGCTCGTCTGTGTCGGGCCGCCCCTGCGTGGGATGGAAAGGAGCCTCCCCGAGCCTCTGTCACCACAGCCTGCACCTAGATGGGTCTGGGGCTGGTAGGCACAGTGTGTGCAGCCCCAAAAGTCCCGGGCCAGAGACCTGAAGTAGTCACAGATGGTGGTGCCCTTAGGAGCGTGGCAGAAAAAAGGTAAATCCTCTCTGTAGGAATGCATTTTAAATTCAGGCCTCAGGGCCAGGCGCAGTGGCTCACACCTGTAATCCCAACACACTGGGAGGCCAAGAGGATCATTTGAGCCCAGGAGTTCAAGACTAGCCTGGCCAACACAGCAAGACCTTGTCTCTACAACAATCAAAAATTAGCCGGGCCTGGTAGTATGTGCCTGTAGTTCCAGCTACTCAGGAGGCTGAGGTGGAAGGATCACCTGAGCCCAGGTGGTCAAGGCAGCAGTAAGTCATGATCCAGCCTGAGTGACACAGTGAGAACCTGACTCAAAAAACAAAAACAAAACAGGCCTCAGTTCCCAAATACATGAGGTCAAAATAATAATAATAATAATAATAGTAATAATAATAATAATAATAATAATAATAATAATAATATGAAGAAGAAGAAGAAGCCAGGCTCAGTGGCTCAGCCTGTAATCCCAGCACTTTGGGAGGCCAAGGCGAGTGAACTGCCTGAGCCCACAGGTTTGAGACCAGCCCGGGCAACTTGGCGGGACCTCGTCTCTACAGTAAATCAAAAAAATTAGCTGGGCATGGTAGTGCATGCCTGTAGGTCCGGCTACTTGGAAGGCTGAGGTGGAAGGATCGCTGGAGCCCAGCAGGTTGACACTGGGGTGGCCATGAGCATGCCACTGCACTCCAGCCTGGGCAACAGATTGAGACTCCAACTCAATAATAATAATAATAAAATAATAATAATAATGGTCAACACATCAGGAAACAAGCCCCCTAAACAATAATCTGTATTAACAAAACTGCAGAATCCGACCGGCAAAGACCACAGACATCAGATATAGAATTAACATAATTATATTCAAAGTTAATTAAATCAAAGATGGGACTGAAAGTATGACTTAGGAACAGGCTATCAAGCTGACCACACAGATCGAGGCTTATTTCTTGTTCACCCCCAAACTGGGAGTGTGCTGCTCTGTGAACCCACCTCTCTGCAAGGTTCCTGACTGACAGGCACTGCATGTTCCTTCTGTCCCTGCACCTTCCATGGCCAAAGTGGAAGCTGCGAGAATGCAGAATTCAGCAGACAGCTATCTCTGAGGCAAACGCCAGCTTTGTGCATGCGTTCTTCCCAGGGCTCCCGGTTTCCGTTTTGGTCTCTGCAGAGTCATTTCTTTCCGGATTCAGCAATTAGTGTGTTTTAATGCTGTCTTATACTATTTTATCCTGTGTCTTATTACACTCAAGTCAGTGGATTCTGTCAGTAAGTTTTAAAGCTGCAAAGAATTTCTGATCAAGCCTATGAAAACCTAATTCTTCTTTGTAGGTAGGGAAACACTATTCATAATATTCCCTTCTGGTTTAAACACAGAAAAGTACCGTAAGAGAAATAATCTAGGTTGATTACTATGAATTAAATCAAGAGCATGGGTAGGATGCTAGAAGATCTTTATTCTTTCTGCCACAGTTTGATATACATTCAAGGTTTAGCATTCCAAATCTGAGAATCCAAAATCCAAAACTTTTTGGGAACTGATATGATACTCAAAGGAAATGATCATTGGAGCATTTCAGATTTTTGGATTTGGGAGGCTAAACTAAAATCCAGGCTGGTCTGAAAGCAGTGAGTTATCTCAGTTGACTCATAGTCAGGTACAGTCTAACTCCTTGTTCTACTCTTCCGCTCCTTCTCACTACTGTACTAGGCTTTTTCGGAGACAGGGTCCCACTCTGCTGCCCAGGCTGGAGTGCAGTGGCATGATCCTGGATCACTGCAGCCTCAACCTCCTTGACTCAAGCGATCTTCCTGTCTCGGCTTCCCAAGTAGCCAGGGCTATAGGTGTATGCCACCACACATGGCTAATTTGTAGAGACTAGGACTCACTGTGTTGCCCAGGGTGGTCTCGAACTCCTGGGCTCAAGCAATCCTCCCACCTTGGTCTCCCAAAGTGTTGGGATTACAGGCGTGAGCCACCATACCTAGCCTGCACTTCACTAGTCTTAGAAAAAAAATTTTTTAATCTGAAATACTTCGGGTCCCAAGCATTTTGGATAAGGGGTATTCAACCTGTAGACAGAAATCCGACTTCAATTCCTAAGACCCTGAGATAAGCCCCCGGACTTGCTTACCTGGTATCTTTTAGGTCCTATGGCTGCCATCCAAATGCCCATGCTCACATCTTCACCCTATACACGCCCCATAAAGTTTAAACATGAGAGTTCAAATGCCGTTTCATTTGCAAAGACAATGCCCCACCCACTCCCGTAATAAACACTCTGCATCTCTGCTAGTATTCTGATACGAAATGCCAAACCTGAGACACAAAGCAAAAGCTAATGGCCATTCACATGAAACACCCACACCACGAGGTCATGAGAAGATAACAGAACCAGAGACAGTTCATTCTTCTTATTTACCTGAGTCTTTGAGAAGTACTTTGGTCTTCCACATCATAAAGGAAAATATATTCCCCCAGGAACTATACTTGTAAATATACACTGAAAACGTGATAAGCAGGTTCAAAGAAAGACTCAAAGCTAAGCTATGAAGGACGGGAGAAGTGTGTCCTTGACCTCTGAGGGGGAACTCCGACAGAAAGAATAACATGCCTTCCCCAAGGTAAGCGGGCTGGATGAAACTCGGTCTGATGAACGTACACACAGGTAAGAAACCCTTCATTACCTGATAGGTCTTTAACCTCCCCGAGTTGCTTGCCAGCCAGTCAACAATGTCCCTGGAGATCACATATCCAGACCCACACGCAAAGGCAGGGTAAGCCGGACTAGGGTACTCCAGCTCCTGCCACTTTCCGGTTCGATCAACTGCCCAATTCAATCTGAAACTGAGATGAAAAATACTGTGGCTTTTTGTGTTGGTCTACCTGCCACTATTATTATCACTATCTGCCACCCGTTTATTATTACTCCAAAGGAATAAGCTTATAGAAGCGAGGAAAGAAGAAAAATTGTTTTAACTTAAGGAAAAGGACCAGGTGTGGTGGCTGATGCCTGTAATCCCAGCACTTTGGGAGGCTGAGGTAGAAGGATCATTTGAGCCTAGGAGTTCAAGAACAGCTGGCAATATAGCAAGATGCCATCTGTTAAAAAAAAAATCTAAGGAAAGGAATTATCATTTATCTAATGGTGTTTTGTGTAAAAGATTGGCGTATTAAATGTTTTCAAAGTTGCATTTTTAGAGTTTCTGAATGAAAAGTACTAGATCACCCTATGTTTTAGTATATACCAAAACAAAAAACAAAACCAAAAAACAAATCCATATTGTATTCCTGACCAAGCACAGAAAATGGCTTCAGAGCTGTGTCACAGATTTATTCCTACACAAAATGTACAGCAGCTTCTAACGTGAATCCACTTATTTCTAGGGCATGAGAATAAAAGCCACATAGTTTTCCCTCCTTCACTACATTACATTAGCCTGAGGCTTTTCATTTAAAAAAAAAAAAACTTCCCGTAATTATAAAGTAATACAATATATTAACCCAGGAATATAAAAGGAAATTGTCTCTCAATGACATTTTCCTTGTGAAAAGATGACTTGCATATTTCATTTTAAATCATAAATCACATCTGATCAGGTACCTGAATGCCAATGGGCTAATAACTTACTTTCCCCACCAAAAATTAGGCCCATCCAGATTCTTTTGGTCAATTCTATTAAATACAGCTTCTAAGTCTATGTAACAGTCATCATCTGTTTTTAGCAACAAATCAAAGCTGGTTGTTTCCACAGTCCTGTTGGAAAAAGGAATATGAAAGTTAACACAGTCACACAAAGAAACAAGCAACACCAGTGGGGTGGCATCACGAACACTGTGGTTCAGAACTGTACCTGTACTACCTGTATGTCTTAATCCTCAAATGTCAAGAACAAATGCTCTGACAGAACCTTGCCGCTGTCAATACCAGCCCTCACCTGGTATATACTAAGCGGCATGACCAGAGCAGTACCAAGCTGGTTTTTAAAGATAAAGAAAAATCTGGCCTGAGTGGAAGATGTGTTCAAACAAATGCTTCTCAGGCACCACTCAAGTCAGGTTGCCAAATCAATTACACATTTGAACCTTGCCCCATGTGTTCTGAATAACAAAGGCCCGGGATAATGGATCAGGTGTTATGCATGGGCCTCTCCCATAGTCTCAAATAGTCTATGCTACTATTTATACAACACTCAAGATATTGGATGCTTTTTAAAAAACTGAGTTGTAACACTGAACTTTCTTTCCTTTGGTAACAGCTTCCAGCAATTGAACCATTATAAATGACCTTCTGAAAGGCACCAGAGGGTCACTTCATTTACCTAGGTATAAAATATGTAATAGCAGTTAAAGACACTTTTTTTTTTTTTTTTGAGTCTAGGATCTCACTCTGTCACCCAGGCTGGAGGGCAGGGGCACAATCCCCACTCACCAAAGACTGAACCTTCTGGGCTCAGGTGATCCTTCTGCCTCAGCCTCCCGAGTAGCTGAAGCTACAAGTGTGCACCACCATACCCAGCTAATTTTTTGATTTTTTGTAGAGATGTGGTCTGTGTTGCCTAGGCTGGTCTTGAACTCCTAGGCTCAAGCAATCCTTCTGCCCTGGCCTCCTAAAGTGCTGGAATTACAGGTGTGAGTCCCTGCCCAGCCTAAAGACAAAATGGATTCCTTCACTTCACACTGACAATCCCTATACATCTCTGTTTAAAACTGCAGAGTAGCCAGGCACAGTGGCCCATACCTGTAATCCCAGAATGCTGGAAGGCTGAGGCAGGAAGACTGCTTTTTGCGTACGTGTGTTTAGAAACAGGGTCTTGCTCTGTCACCCAGGTTGGAGTGCAGTGGTGCGATCAAAGCTCACTAGTCTCCACCTCCTGGACTCAAGTCATTCTCCTGCCTTGGCTTCCCAAAGAGCTGGGACTACAGACACATGCCACAACTTCTGGCTTATTTATTTTTATTTTTGGTAGAGATAAGAGTCTCGCTATGTTTCCCACGCTGATCCTGAACTTCTGGCCTCAAGTGATCCTCCCACCTCAGCCTCCCAAACCGCTGGGACTACAGGTGTGAGCCACTGAGTCCAGCCTTGTTGCTATTATTGTTATGCACATAATTCCTTATTGTAGGAATCAATTAAGATATAAGAAACACTAGAGGGTGTGGGATAAATATGACAGACATCAGAGCGGTGGAATGTCTGTAAGCCATCTATATAAGAGTTTTGAAATCAGAGCAAGTAGTTTTTAAATCTATGAAGTAGAGAATGGAAAGATGAGGGGAATATTTGGTTGAACAAGATTCAGCTTGGGAACCCAGATCCAAGTGACAACAGCAAAGGAATCTGAGATGGGGATAAATACAACAGAAAATGGACCGTTTCCATACTCACTGATTTTCACCTAATGCTGGCTTGAGACAACCAAGACAAGCAGAAATGCCTCAAAGTGAATCCATTTTTGCCTTGTTTGGTTTTGAGAGGTTAATATGCATATTATGGATCTGCTCATCAAAATAAGGAGTGACAGTATTTTAGAAGCTTAGTCTTCACAAGGAGCCAGGATACAATAGGCAACATTCCCGGAGTTCAGTGCTGTTAATTTTCCTTTGTTGAAATCTCAGTGGTTTGAAGTTGGTAAATTGTTTCTACATGCAAAGAACAACACTCCAAGCATGGTGATGGCATGCACCTGTAGTCTTGGCTACTCAAGAGTCCAGGAGTTCGAGACCAGCCTGGGCAACATGGTGAGACCTTGTCTCAAAAACCAAAAAACCCAAAAGAACAATAAAGCAAATTTTTACAACCTACCATCTGTAAAAATTCAGTAATTTCGCAGGAACATTCCTATAAGTGTCGACAACATTCACAAAAACAATGTCATCATAGATGCCGCTTTCCTCCTTCAGTAAGGCGTCTTCCTCCTGGAGATTCCTCATGTGATCAATAAGTCTTTGCGGGCGAGAATGAAGGCTGTGTAAGAGAGCATCGCCTTCTAAAAAGGAAAAGTTGAGAGTTGGAGAAAAATGCTGTTGCAAACTTAGGACCCAGAACTTATGATGTACGCTGAAATTATTTTCCCAAGATAACCTAACAGAAATACAGTTGTTTGAAACTTTAGATAGGAAAATGGGAACTCATATATGGCTCGTGAGAGGATAAATGGATATATCCCCTTTGGAGAGCTTTGGCAACATCTAATTGGGCTGAAAAATGTATATAGCTTATGACTCAGTTGAGTCTACTTATAGATATATCCCTGAAGACACTATTTTACATGGTCACAAGGACATTCACTGCAGCATTTTTTGTAATTGTGAAAAACCAAAAAAAAAGGAACCAACCTAAATGGCCACTGATAGAAAAAACAGCCAAATTGTGCTATATTCACATAATAGAATATAGCAATGAAAAAAGTTAACCTGATCTTGCATGCTAAAAGGAATGGCACAGAAAATGTTGAGTGAAAGTTGCTGAGATACATACAATATGATACCATCTACATCCATTGTAAAACACTCAGTTTTTTATTTTACTTTTTACTTTCTATTATATAATTTACATATCTTTAAATAACTACATGTTATTTAAAGATATGTAAATTATATAATAGAAAGTAGAAAAATAAGAACAGGAAAAGTTCACATGAATTTTGCAACAGAGGCAAATTTTTTCATTTATTGTAGAGATGAGGCCTTGCCAAATTGCCCAGGCTGGTCTTAAACCCCTGGGCTCAGGCAATCTTCTCACCTCTGCCTCCCCAAGTGTTGGGATTACAGGCGTGAGCCACCACACCCGGCCAATTCTTTCACTAGGGCAGAAATCAGGACTTTCTAAAATGTCTCAATCAAATTAAAGAAAATTTCTGAAAAATAAAAATTAAGTGAGCTGCTGAGGGGTGGGGAAAGAAAATGAAGAGTCATTTAGCACTCTACTCTCGATCCTTGCAGGTGGAAAGGATGGGGTGGGAGTCTAAAGACCTCTACATGATTTCTGCTTCTGCCACTCTCTATGAGATACTGGACAAGTTCTGCTGTCCCTGGGCCACTGCATTCTCCTCTGTAAAAGGAGGAGCTGGACCAAATCAGTGGTTCTTAGCAATGCTCATTGAGATGCAGATTCCTGGGCCCCAAGCCTAAAGATTCCGTAGGTCTGGGTGGAGCCCAGGAATCAAATTTTTAATGGCCACACCTGTGACTCTGATGCAGAATCACAGACAGACCACAGATGACCCTCCAAGAAACAGGTCTAAATAACTTCCTGGTTCAACTCACAATTTTTCGACTTTATGATGGTGCAAAAGCAATATGCGTCACTAGAAACCCTACTCTGAGTACACATACAACCATCCTGTTTTTCACTTTCAGTATTCAATAAATTTCATGAGATGCTCAGCATTTTATTACAAAGTAGGCTTTGTGTTAGATGATTTTGACAACTGTGGGCTAAGGTAAGTGTTTTGAGCACATTTAAGGTAGGCTAGGCTAAGCTATGTTTGACAGGTTAGGTGTGTTAAATTCGCTAGGCTTATCAAATGTATCTCCTTCCCTTCTTTCCTTCCATTCACCCATCCATCGAGGTCCCACTTTGTGTCCCAGGCAGGAGTGCAGTGGCACAATCCCGGTCACGGCAGCCTCCACCTCCTGGGCTCAGCCAATCCTTCCGCCTCACATTCCTGAGTGGCTGGGACTGCAGCCATGTGCCACCTATTTACTTTTCTTATCTAATCATCCTGGCTAGAACATATAGTACAAATGTTGACTAGAAGTGGCAAAAGCAGACATTCTTTCTTGTTCCTGACATGTTAATTAATACTTACATTTTTCAGGTATATGCAGTTAAACAAAATGTGTACTTAATAGTCTAAAAGGCTTGTATTTAATTTCTGTCCTCATAACCACTTTCCTGTTACTACAATTTTATAACACTTTCTTTCAAGTGTCAAACTGTACAAATGCTCTTTGACTTGTGATGTGGTGACATCCTCATAAACCATCATAAGGTGAAAATATTGTATGTTGAAAATGCATATAAAGCCAGGCATGGTGGCTCATACGTGTAATCCCAGCACTTTGGGAGGCTGAGGCAGCAGGATCACGTGAGCTTAGGGGTTCAAGACCAGCCTGGGCAACATAACAAGACCTTGTCTCTACAAAAAAATTTAAAAATTAGCCAGGTGTGGTGGCACATGCCTGTAGTTTCTCTCAGCTACTTGGGAGGCTGAGGCAGGAGGATCACCTGAACCCAGGAGGTTGAGGTTGAGGTGAGCTGTGATTGAGCTACTGCACTCCAGCCTGGGCAAACAGAGTGAGACCTGGACTAAAAAAAAAACAAGTACTGACCGGGCACAATGGCTCATGCCTGTAATCCCAGCACTTTGGGAGGCCAAGGTGAGGGGACTGCCTGAGCCCACAGGTTTGAGAATAGCCTGGACAACTTGATGAGACCTCATCTCTCTAATTAATCAAAAAATTAGCCAGGCGTGGTAGCGCGCGCCTATAGTTCCAGCTACCTGGAAGGCTGAGGCGGAAGGATCGCCGGAGCCCATCAGGTCAGTGCTGGGGTGGCCATGAGTATGCTACTGCACTCTAGCTTGGGCGACGGAGTGAGACTCCAACTCAAAAAAAAAAAAAAGTACCGATACAGATACAATGTGGACAAACCTTAAAAACATGCTACATAAAAAAAGCAAGACACAAAGACCGCATATGGTACAATTCCTTTTATGTGAAATGTTCAAAATAGGCAAACCCACAGAGAAAGAAGTATATTAGTAGTTGTTAGGGGATGGGAGGAGGGAGGAATGGGAAGTGAGATGGTTACAGAACTCCATGTATACAATAAAAACCAATGGGCTGAACACTTTGAAAGAGTGAATTTTATCCCAATAAAGCTATTTATTAAAAGGACAAAAAAACTTTCTCGTCAAGAGTGCAAAGATCAGGCATATGAGAGTCAGTGTTCAACTTTCCCCTAGCCAACTTACCCTGAATAGTATATATAAAACCACCAGCAACTCCCTCCACACCTTCCATGAATTCATGAGGTAATGCACCCTCTCCAGCCTGAAACAAATAGAAGGACGCTCAATATTTTATTATTAAAAATACATTTTTTCTATTTCAAAATTGATTTAACAGAAGTCATAGTATGATTCCACTGCAGCAGATAATCCATCTAAGATGCTGATGCACCAGAGACTTTAATAGCAGGATGACATTCTTGTACAGTATTCTACCATTTATGATTCCTAGTTGTGGTATTAAAGATAAGGTATGCGTATTAGTCCATATGGTGTCCAGAATTCCAACTTACGTAGCATCATGTTCTTGTCCTTACTATTTGGAAACAAACTCGATTAATTCGACATCCTAACCCCACCACTTAAAAAAAATTGCCTTTGATTTTTTGGAGATTGAACGTATGAGTTCAAAGACATTTGGGCACATTTTAAAATTAGGTGACCATGCAGGAAAAAGCTCCTGAAATCAACAGACTGTGCCAAGTAGTTCAGATAGAACCCTGCTGATTCTTGACGTTGCTGAAGGTGCCTAGCGACTGTTGTGCCAATAGCCAAGAAGAGTCCCTTCTACCTGTTAGGATTAGAGGCTTTCATTATGAGGCTGTTGTTCTCTTCACCTTACAAGTTACCCAATGTCTTGTTCAAAGTGAGCTGTTTTACTTCTGTATGTCACACATCAGTGCAGCACATCTACCAGAGCCATTCTCTAGCTGCTGCGGGCTGAATCAGGCTGTCAGTTATGGTTCAGCATGCTTAAAGCATTTAAACAGATCTTTTCAGCAGACTTGTACTATACAAAGCAATGTTTTAAGGCTAGCAGAGAGTGTCCTGAGGTTACTGTGGTAACTTGTTATTTAATTTAAAGGAGGTTTGTAGCTGAATGCTGAGAAAATCACTAAACCTTGTAGATCCCAGAAGATTGTATACTCTTTATTTTTTTTTTTATTGTGTATTTCTCTATTGTTTTAGCTTGTTTGGAACTGGGTAGTACTTTTTGTTAATTAACTACTAAAAGGTCACAACTTGGCTTGTACTTTGGGTTTTAAAGTGTTCTGACATCATCACCTGCAGGCAAGGGAGTAAGACTCTGAAAACTCTCAGCTCTACACATTTGTGCTACTAAGTCACCTTTTTTTTTTTTTTTAGGGTAGCTGAGTGTTGGAACTTTAACCCTCTATGACTATTTTTACCCCAAAAGCAGATCGCTTGAGTCTTTACATTTGAAATCAGTCCTCAACTCAGAAGTAAATGTATTTCCTTTAGTGTAACCAACTCAAATACTGTAAAATTGTAGCATGTTCTGGATATTGTTAAATTTTATAAGTAGAAAAGGAGGCAAGATATTAAAGGTGCTTGCCTTGAAAATAAGGGAAAAAGTATAATTCTGTAAGACTTTCTATCTCAAATTTAAGAATTTCATAATAAAGGACAAAAATCCAAATCCTAAACATGACTAAAATCCTGAAGATGGCCTGCAAATTGAACTGGGTAATTACACATGAATTTGTGGTCTATTTGTTTAAAGTCGAAATTTCTGCCTCACTGGATTGAAAGTTCCACCATGGGCCAGTAATGGGCCTATCTTGCCAGCCACTGTGCCTGCATTATAATAGGTGTGTAGTAAATGTTTTCTGAATGAGCAATAACATATCACCTGGTATTTATTCATTTCAAACTCAGAGACTAATTCATGTGAATGAGGTTAATATTTAATGAAATTACTAAGCTTGTGAATTTGAATGCCAAGTGCATTCCTAGTCACTAGGCTAGAGCATCAAGGAGAATGAAAACTGTCTGATACAACCACACATACCACTTGTTTACTTCGACACCTTCTTTATTATCTTACATTTACTCTGAGAAATTTACCTGTCAAATTGTTTTAAATTTAGAGTAAGTCTGAATAAGAAATACAAGAGTCAAAAATCTCAGAGCTGGTCCAGTAATATAAATGAAAGAAAGTACTTAATCTTACTTTCCAATATTTCTATCTGAATATTCTGAATAGTACTGAACAAGGGCTCTGAAAGAGTGCTAACTTCAAAACTACTGAGAAATAAAATACCACACTTTTAAAATGTACCGATTGTAAAACAAAATTGTATACTCACTAATGTTGGCATTTCAGAATTGTATTTGGCTTTTTCCTTTTCACTATAGTGACTCAACAACATTTTCTATTATATATTCTAAAATACACAAGAATCACTGCTCCATACTGCCTGGGTTGGTATACAAGTAAATTCTAGAACACTTTTATGTATTAAAAAAACTAAAGTATGTTACTAAACAATCTTGAAAAATAAAGGATAACTTACTGTAATTACTCGGAGAACACCCCCTCCATCGTTCACTGTCACTTTGTGAAGATTTCTCGACACAAGGCCGTGGTGGTCTTGGCTCTCCCATACAATTGTTCCTTCAAAGCTCTTTTGTGGAAAGATGAATAGTGAGTCCATTTCTTTTTATCGTCATTTAGGTTTTAAGTAAGTTTTAAGATTCTAGAGAAAAGCTGATTTTTCTCTACGATGTATCAGTTAAAATTTTTATCGCACAACCCTGATACATCATTAACATTTTGGTGTACGTCCCTTACCATTTTTTCCATGCACATATGAAAAACAATTGCAAAGAGTATACAGACAACTTTGCATGCTGCTGTTTGTCATTGCTCATTGTAGCAAAAGCATGTCTTCTTGTTGCTGTAGCTTCACAGCCACTCTTCTTCATGTGCGTATGACGTGCCATTGAGTGCATGCATCCTAGTTTACTCAAACATTTCCCTGCTGTCAAACATTTGGTTGTTACCAAATATCTACTAAAATAACATAGGCATGTTTGGGTGAAACTGTTTATTTTCCCTCTAATACTTTGCTTTTTATTTAAAATAAGTTGACACAAGGTGAAATTATTGAGAAAAGAAAGAGATATTTTATGCATTTATTTATTTTTTTAAAATGTGGGGTTCGGTGGCTCAGCCTGTAATCCCGCGCCTTTGGGAGGCCAAGGTGAGTGAATTGCCTGAGCCCGCGGGTTCGAGACCCGCCTGGGCAACTTGGCGAGCCCTCATCTCTACAATAAATCAAAAAATTAGCCGGGCGTGGTAGCGTGCGCCTGTAATTCCAGCTACTTGGAAGGCTGAGGCGGAAGGATCGCCGTAGCCCAGAAGGTTGAGGCTGCGATGGCCGGGAGCGGCCACTGC
>CAUYQG010141948.1:0-40504 GCA_963574415.1 Tarsius wallacei
CGGAAGGCTGAGGCGGAAGGATCGCCGGAGCCCAGCAGGTCGAGGCTGCGGTGGCCGGGAGCGGCCACTGCACTCCAGTCTGGGCGACAGAGTGAGACTCCAACTCAAAAAAAAAAAAAAAAAAAAAAGAAAATATATAGAGGAGAAAACAAATGAAAAGCAATGAACAATGCTTACAAGAGCTGTAAAACAACTTCAAAACAGCAAATGTAGATATAATTGATCTTAGAGCAGGGGTAGAGAAAGAGAAAGGAATAGAAGGATTATTTTAAAAATACAATAAAATAACAAAAAACATTCCAAAGTCAGAGAAATGTATGAATATTCAAGTACAAGAAGGTCAAAACCACCAAGCAGATTCAACCCAAATAAGAGTACTCTGGGCAAATAATAATCTCTCAAAGGTCAAGGACAGAGAGAGGATTCTAAAAACAGCAAGATAAAAGAAGCAAATAATATATTAAGGGACTCATACATCCAGCAGAAAATTTCTGCAGAAAACTTACAGGTCACTAGGAAGTGTATGTAACATATTCAGAATACTAAAGGAAAAAAACAAACAAACAAACAACAAACCCGTTCACTGATAATCCTGTATCCAGCAAAGTTATCTTTCAAACATGAAGGAGTGATAAAGTCCCCAGAAAAAAGTTGAGGAAATTCATCACCATTAGACTTGTCTTACAAGAAATGCTGGAAGAGTTCTTCAATCTGAAATACAAGTTTGCTAATCTGCAAAAAGAAATAATCTGAAGGTATAAATCTCACTGGTGAAAGTAAATATACAGACAAATTCTAATTATTCTTATACTGTAATTGTGGTGTATAAATCACTAAGATTTTAGTTTGAAGACCAAATGACAAAAAAAAAAAAACTATAAAAATGTTTATGAGATAGGCAATATGAAAAGATGTATATTCACGACAGAAAAGTCAAAATATAGAGGTAGGGTGAAGTTAGTGTGGAGTTGTAAAGTTTTTTCTGCATTTGATTGTTTCCTGTCTTTGTGATCAAAGTTAAGTTGTCACCAGTTTAAATAAATTGTTATAGCTATAAGATTTATTTTTTGTAAACTTCCTAGTAACCACAAAGCTGAAACCTGCAATAGACACACTAAAAATAAAAATTAAAGCATTAAAAGATACTACCAGATAAAATCACTAAGCCAGGAAGGAAGACAATAAGAAAGAGAGGAATTATAAAACAGCTAGAAAACAAGTGACAAAATTGCAGTAGTAACTCTTTAGCTGTCAATAACAATATTGACTATAAATGGATTACCTTTTTCAATTAAAAGACATAGAGTTGCTGACTGAATAATATAAGAAACTTACTTAACCGATAAAGACACATGTAGTCTGAAAATGAAGGGTGGGAAATATGTATTCCATGAAAATAACAACCCAAAATAAGCAAGAGTAGCTATGCTTACTTATTATCTCTACTCCCTGGCCCCTGATAACCAGCTTTCTTTTCTCTGTGTCCATATATTTTACCTCTTTAAATCTATATATAAGTGAGACCATGCAGTCATTTACAAGAGTGAAAGCTTCATTCATCAAGAGGATACAACAATAGTAAAATATATGCACCCCAAACCAAAACACCCAAATATGCAAAGCAAATATTAATAGATCCCAAGAGAGAAATGCTTTGCAATATAGAGGCGACTTCTGTACCCCAGTTTCATCAACGGACATATTATCCAGGCAGAAAATCAACAAAGAAGCATCAGAGTTAAACTACACTCTAGACCAAACATATCTTTTACAGAATGTTTTACCCAACACAATTGTACACAATGCACAATATTCTTATCATTTTATTAAAATCTTCCATTTAGGCCATTTGTAAAGGCACAAGACAATTCTCAACAGAGTCAAAAAATTTGAAATCATATCAATAATTATTTCTGACAACAATGGGGTAAAAGTAGAAATCAATAACAAAAGAAACTATGGAAACTGTACAAATTCATGGAAACTGTAAACATGTTTCTAAATGACCAATGGGTTAATGGAGATATTAAGAAGATAATTTAAAAAGTCTTTAGGGAAAACTGCCAGGGGACGGTGGGGGCAGGATTGGCAGTAGTGGGAAAGTGCGGGGGGGGGGGGGGCGGGGTGCGCACCTCATCAACAAGGATACCTGCATAATGAATATTTGCATACCTCACCCTGAATCGTACCACACATCTTTAAAATACAAAATTTAAAAAAATTTTTAAAAAGTCTTATAGCAAATGAAAATGGAAACACAGCATACCAAAACCTATGTAATACAGCTAAAGCAAAAGTGAGAGGAAGTTTATAACAATAAATGCCTATAATTGCAACAACAAAAATCTTTAAACAAAAAACTTAATGATGCACTTCAGGGAAATAGAAAAGCAAGAACAAATCATACTACAAATTAGAAAAATGAACGAAGTAGTAAAAATCAGAGTAGAAAAGAATGAAATTGAGACTAAAATAAAAAAGATCAACAAAAGAAAAAGCAGTTTTTTGAAAAAATAAAATGAAAATTCATCTCTACTAAGAAAAAGAGAGAAGATACAAATAAAATCAAACATGAAAAAGGAGACATTGCAACTGATACCACTGAAATACAAATTATTATTAGTGACAATTATGAACACCTATATGCTAACAAGTTTGAAAATCTAGGGGAAATGGATAAATTCCTGTACACACACAACCTACCAATATTGAACCATGAAGAAAAAGAAAATCTGAACAGACCAATAATGAATAATGAGATTAAAGCAGTACTAAAAATTATTCCATCAAAATAGACAAATAGGATGGCCTTAAACTTAAAAGTTTCTGCACAGCAAAGGAAACAACAATCTACATGAAAAGGCAACTTACATAACTGGGAGAAAATATTTGCAAAGGTATCTAATCAAGGGCTAATATCCAAAATACATCAGGAACTCATACTACTCAGTAGCAAAATAATTAATAACCTGATTTTAAAAAGGAGCAAAGACCTGAATGGATATTTTTCCAAAATAGTCATGCAAATGTCCAGTAAGTGTATGAAAATGTATTCAACATCATCAGAGAAATTAAAATTAAAATCACAATGAGATAATCACTGTACACTTGTTAGAATGGTTATTTTCAAAAAGACTAAAGACAGCAAGTTTTGGCAAGAGTGTGAACAAAAGAGAAGTATATGTTCTAAGGAAGTGAAATCAGTATCCCAAAGACATATTTGCAACCTCATATTCATTGTAGTTTTGTCCACAATAACCAACATATAGATCAATCTAAGTATCCACAGAGGGATGAAGGAATAAGAAAAATATTATAGATTTTATATATATACATATAGAAGATATAAAAGCTTTTTTATATATCTCCATATATATAAAAGCTTAAAATAAAGAAATCCTGCCATTTGTTACAACATGGATGAGCTTGGGGAATATTATGATACATGAAATAAGCCAGACACGGAAAACATATGCTGCATGATGTGACTCTTATGTGGAATCTATTTTTAAAAATCAAATACATAGAAACAGAGAATAAAAAAGTGATTATCTATGGTTATTGAGTAGGGGAAATGGGCAAGTTATTGGTCAAAGGGCACAAGCCTTCCATTAGAACATGGGCAAGTCCAGCAGCTCTATTATACAGCATGGGAGGGATGGATGTTTTAAAATAAAAGATTGGAATCAAGCAAGGATATGCACTCTGAGCATTGCTGTATAAAACAGTGCAAAGAGTTCTCTTCAGGGCAATAACATTAGAAAAATAAATGAAATTATTTTGTAAAAGAACTATTCCTATTTGTAGGTTACATGATTGTCTACATCGTAAATCTAAAAAATTCTATAAAACACATCTACAGTAATAAGGGAGTTCAACAAATGCAACAGGATTAATATGGACATAGAAAAATCCTTATAATTCTATATGCTAGTCATGAACATGTGAACATTATCATAAAAAATATAATACTTTTCAAAGTCATTCAAAAAATGAAATTCTTAGGTGTAACTCTAAAAAAAACGTATAGGTCTTTCATGATGAAACCTACAAACCTCTGATGAAAGAAATCAAAGAAAAGTGATGGTTTTGAGAAAATAATACAGTAAATATATCAATTATTACCCAAGTTAATGTATACATTTAACTTATTCCTACCAAATCTCTGCAATATATTTTCTGTAGATCTAAATAATAATATTCTAAAATGTTTACTGAAAGACAAAGAAACTGGAAGACCAAAACAATTTTAAAAAAGAGTAATGTGGGAGGAATTAGTCTACTCAATTTGGAGACATTATATTGCTACAATAATTCAGGTGTTGGATTAATAAAAGTTAGACACATAGATCGATGTAATAAATAGAGGACCCAGAAATAGATTCATAAAAATATTATTTTTGACAAAGATAAAATGCATTTCAATGAAAAAATAGCTTTATAGCAAATTATGCTGGAAAAAAATTCACATTCATAGGTAAGAAAAGTAATTTTGACCTAAATTTCATACAAAATATGAAATGAATCACAAAGATAAATGTAAAATGAAGAACTGTAGAACTTTCCGAAAAAAATGGGAAAAAATTTGAGATTTAGAACTAGATAAAAAGTAATTATATTTGGCACAAAAGCATGATCCATATAATAACAGAATTGAGGTTTTTATCTACAACAATTTAAAAACTTTTGCTCTGTGAAAGATAGAATTAGGGATGAAAATCAAGCAACATACTGGGAGAGCATATTTGCAACTAACATATTCAATAAATGATGACTACCTAGAATATGTGTGTGTGTGTGTGTTTATATACATGTATACATATTTTTAAAAAATTCAGATAGAATATGGACAAAAGCATACCCATGTACTTTACTGAATAGGATACAAGTAGCAAGCACATGAAAAGTTGATTATTTTCCATTAGAAAGATGTAAATTAAAACCAATCACAATAAAACATAAATTGTTACACAAATTTATTGGAATGGCTAAATAATAATAATAAATAGTGAAATCACCAAATGTTAGTGAAGGTAAGGGTTGAGAGAAACAACAGCTCTCAAACATTGTTCCTGAGAATGTAAAAATAGTGTAACTTTTTTAAAATGTTGCTTAAAAAGTAAGCATGCAGCCACCATTCAACTCAGCAATCCCATACCTGTGCATTTATCATGGAGAAATGATGACTCACAATCACATTAGACCTGTATGTGGATTTCATGACAGCTTTATATGAGATACCCAAAATCTGAAAACAACCCTCATGTCCTCCAATTGGTAAATGTTAAAAACATGGTATAATGCATCCCTATTACTGAACAGTACTCAGTAATAAAAATGAACAAAATTTTGATGCCAGCAACAGCCTGGGTGAATCTCCAAGAAATTCTTCTAAGTGAAAAAGAGTCAATGCCAATATATTACATAGTGTATTATTCCATTCATCTAACATTGTTAATATTAAAATTTATAGAAATGAAGAACAGATTATTGGTTGTCAAGAGTGGAGGGAGGCAGTAGGGAAATGTAGTTATAAAAGGATGACATGAAGGATTTTTGTGGTAACAGAAATGTTGTATCTTGACTGTCAGTGACAGCAATCCTGGTTGTAATTATTTCTTATGATTTTGTAAGATGTTGCTATTGGCAGACACTGATAATGGGTACACTGATTTTCTCTATGTTATTTTTTTAAACTACATGAATCTACCATTATCTCAACAAAAATTTCTAAAAATTGTTAGAGCACTCAAATGTAATTTAATTATCAATTGTACTGAAACATTATTAAGTTAACCAATTCAATGAGTATTTATTGAATTTCTAATTTATGCTAGATGATTACAATTTCTGTATAATATAAAGGTACACAATTCATAGCTTTTTTCTATGACCATTAGGACACTAGGATAAACAAGCACTATGACAAGGTACTGATGAAATTCCTCACCTCTTTCTAGTTAGTTGTGCTACTCCTGTTGTGTGTATTGGCTGTATGAAACAGTTCTCGATAATAATGATTCAATAAATAACTTATTGATAAATTAACTAATTTCAAGATAAAATGTATGCTATCTGTGAGGTATTAACGTTCCCAAAGAGCTACTGCTTTAGTAGAGAGAAGGCAATCAGAGACCCAAGCATGATTTATGAACCCGTAGGAAAGAGCTCTGAGAAAAAAACAACTTCTGCATCTAAAGCCGCTTCCTGCTTCAAAACTGTCAACCACTTTAATAGGCTCTAGTAACTTGATTTCCTCTACAGGAGGTCAAGAGCCTGTGTAGCAAGGGATTAATTTGGTGATAAACAAGTCAATTGAAAATTTGTAGTTACACGTCTATGTTAGTGTTTTTCCCCTAAATCTGTCTGCCTCAAATTTTGCGCATGTAATTATAGCATTTAGCCTCCTTATTAGACACTTATTCCCTGTAATACTTTTCTTCTACAATTGTGTGAGGATATAATAGAGATAAATACAGAAAAATATTTTACAAATGCTCAACAAATGGCAGATACTATTATTGATGCTACATTTCATTATCGGCATCAATTGGGGCCTAACATATTGTTGATGAATATAAATTGTTAACATATACCAACTACATATTGAGATATTTTTAATATGTCAATTAATTATACTTAGTGAAATGAATCTTGTCTTTATAAGCAATTTTGTAGACACACATTATTAGTTTGCTCCTCTCAGGGTTTTACTGGGTCTTGTAATAATCATGAGGTTTCAGAATATTAACTATTTTTAAAATTTAAATTTAAAAAAATCCATATTCAAAAAGAAAACTCAAACTGTTGAAGGTGACTTGGCAAACAATGGAAATAGAAAACCATCTGTTTTGTATATCCATTTTCATTTGGGATAATAAGAGGTCGAAATAAAAAATATATTTGTCTTCCTCTTTCAAAATGATATAAATTCTTTTCTTTTTGCCTTTAGTTGCATCTTTTTTTTTACCCTATAGTGTGCTTTGTATTCTTTAAATGAATTCTACTCATATTCCACCAGTACGCCATTCAAGAAAATTTTCTTTAGGTACTTTCCAGTTCATTGGTTCACCTTTTTATTTGGTATTTTCTTTAGTCACACAGAGTGACTCTCCATGGTAAGTATTGTAGGTTCGCCAGTATTTTAGGCTTGCTGATTCACTTCTTATTCAAGAAAACAATATATGGTCATTAACTATAACCACCATGCTATATTATAGATCTCTTGAAATTATTCCTCTTAACTGTAATTGTATCCTTTGACGAATATTTCCCCAGCCACCTTTCCCTCCCAAGCCTCAGCCTCTGGTAACTACGATTCTACTCTCTGCTTCTATGAGACCAACTTCTTTAGACTGGCTTATTTGACTCAACATAATGTCCTCCAGGTTCATCCATGTCAACACTATGACAAAATTTCTTTTTTTTTTGTATCATTGAAAAGTATTCCATTGTGTTTATTTATACGACATTTGTATCCATTCTTCCACTGATGGGTACAGGGTGATCATATATTGGATGTTGTGAATTATGCCTCAGTAAACATTCTGATATGTACCAGTAGTCAGATTACTGGATCATACGGTAGTCCTATATTTAAATTTTTGAGGAACCTCCAAACTTTTTCCACAATGGCTGTACTTATTTAAATTCCCAGCAACAGTGTTCAAGAATTACCTTGTCTCCACATTCTACTCAACATTCGTTTACTTTGTCTTTCTGATCATAGCCATTCTAACAGGAGTGATGTCTCATTGTGGTTTTAATGTGCATTTCCCTGATGATTTGTGATGTTAAGCATTTCTTCCATAAATCTGTTGGTCATTTTTATGTTTTTTTCTTTTTTTTAAGAAATGTTTATTCGGTTCTTTTGTCCATTTTAAAATTGGACTGTTTTGGGGGATTTTTTTTTTCTATGGAGTTGAGTTCATTGTATATTTATCAAGTATTAACTGCTTGTCAGATGTACAGCTGGCAAACATTTTCTCTCATTCTGTAGGTTGTCTCTACTCTGTTCATTGTTTTCTTTGCTGTGCAAAAACTTTTTAGTTTGATGTCACTACATATGTTTATGCTTGCTGCTGTTGCCTGTGCTTTTATTATCTGCACCCTGAGCCCAGATTTTGGACAATATTATATCACCTGTAAAGTAATTTATCACAAACCTCTTTAATCATTCAGTTCTTATGACTCCTTTTTCACAAAATGTAAATTAGTCTCAAAGGTCCCTTAACTCCTCCCACCAAGTAGAAATTTATGTTTCTTTGGTGACTGTTTAATCTAGACAACAAAGCATTAATTCATAGTGAGTTTTTTTTTTTTTGCTTCTGATTGATATTTATTAACATTTCTCTCATTTCTTCCTGTTGACAGATAAACCTCTCCAAACCTCATCTCTCTCTTTCTCTCATTCTTCCCATAACCCCCATACTTCCCACACATACACAACACACTCATTCATTAACAGTAATGTCTACCTTTCAGTCAAAATTGTTATTAAACTATAAGTAAGTTAATGGCATTAATTTTGGTGTCAAACACTCTGGATTCAAACTCTTGCTAGGTACACAAATAATCAAAGACATTATTTGTAACATTATCAAAAGGAGATAAAAAGTACACATACACATACTTTTAAATTCATACATTAATCACTTTAAAATCAAGTCTAATTAAATTATTATTCCAAGCTCATAGCTGAGGTAAAAGTTATCTGCTAGAAAATTTAAATCATTCATATGAAAATTTTGCTTTTTGCCCATCAAACCTTAAACTTATTGACTGCTTATTGGTAAAAAATTACATTTAAAAGTTTTTAGGAGAAAACTCATCTAATATATTTATTTCTCCCCTAGAAGCTGGAAACTGAATTTGTATAAATTAATGTTCTTCCCCTGCCTTAAGGCTGACACAGATATGAGACATTAAAGATCTCTTTATAATTGAAATACCTGGCTCACTCTCTTCAAAGTGCATTAACCAGCAGAAGCTCAGGGTACCACTGCTGTAAGTTTCACTGCCCTGGCGGCAGGAAATGGTAGCATTTTCTAAGCATTCAAAAATATGTTTTGGATATCAGTGGGAGTAGGTTGTTACTTTAACGATTTAGTGCTTTTCAGTTTAAAGTAATAGTTGATTTCTACTCTGCCCCTCTTGCTTGAACACACAAAAGGATAAATGAGAAATGCCTTTCTTCACTGAACTTGGTTTTCTGTGAACTCTAAGCAGGGTGTACGTTAATAGGTCAGAAACCCCATTCCTTTTCTCTTAGGTGGTTATTTAGCTCACTTGAGAACATTTATTCATTTGCTTATTCGAAGTATGTTTAATGAGTAACTCCTATAGGTCACACAAGTGAGTTTTAAAAATACAGTGGCCTAGAAGAAGAAATAATCTACATTCCTATGGAGTATATTGTACAACGGATGAGACAGACATGAGTCAAATTATTACATGAATGAATAAGTGCCTAGAAGGAACGAACGTTCTGCTATGAGTGCATGCAACCAGAGGACCTTAATTAATTGGAAGCAAAGATGGTGGGGCAGAAAAGACAGTAATTCTCAGCCGGGCTCAGTGGCTCAGCCTGTAATCCCATGCTTTGGAAGGCTGAAGTGAGTGGATTGCCCGAGCCCGCGGGTTCGAGACCCGCCTGGGCAAGTGAGACCTCATCTCTACAATAAATCAAAAAAAAAATAGCTGGGCGTGGTAGCGCGCGCCTGTAGTTCCGGCTACTCGGAAGGCTGAGGTGGAAGGATCGCTGGAGCCCAGCAGGTGGAGGCTGTGGTGGCCGGGAGCGGCCCCTGCACTCCAGTCTGGACGACAGAGTGAGACTCCAGCTAAAAAAAAAAAGACAGTAAATCTCATGTATTATTAGTGTTTTTAACGTTTGTATAAAGTGGAAGTAATACAATTATTTTATATAAATCCCAAAGAGAAGGTGGCAAGATTAAATGTCAGTTAAATAATGTATCAATTTGTAATCCAGAGATGCCAATAATATTTAAAGAAAGATAGAATTATCAATCTATTTTTAAAGTGTTTGTGTGTAAAATCATATTCTAACAACTCAAGTCTGATTCAAGTTGAAAGGTCGTGATCTGAGGAGCAAATAATTTTTACCTTGTACAATTAAGTTCTAAAATTTTATTTTGCCATAATGTGCCATACCCAGTCTCCTTTTTTTTTTTTGAGTTGGTGTCTCACTCCGTCGCCCAGACTGGAGTGCAGGGGCCGCTCCCGGCCACCGCAGCCTCGACCTGCTGGGCTCCGGCGATCCTTCCGCCTCAGCCTTCCAAGTAGCTGGAACTACAGGCGCGCGCTACCACGCCCCGCTGATTTTTGACTTATTGTAGAGATGAGGTCTTGCCAAGTTGCCTGGTTGTCTGGAACCCGCAGGATCAGGCAATCCACTCACCTCAGCCTCCCAAAGGCGCGGGATTACAGGCTGAGCCCCGAGCCCGGCCCCAGTCTCCTTATAACATGTAGATACAAAAGGCATAAAATTAAGAACAAGCTGACATAAATTATCTGTATTTCAAAATCTATGATGTACTAAAACACATTTTTATTTGCCTCAAATATGTGAGAAAATCATATAATATTTTAAAAGAAATATTCTTTAAGACAATTTTAAAGCTTATTTCAGGAAAAATATACATTTTGCTAAATTGAGCTGATATTCAAAACTAATTTTATTATGAAAATTTTTATTAGAAAATGGACAATTTATATTAATTATCGCCAAAAATGCAATCACTCTAAAAAATGTTCCATCATGCCCTTTTACCTCATTTACATTAAATTAAGTAGTTGCAAAGGTGCAATTTATTGCAAGCACAGATATTTAATTGATTAATTACCTTTGGCATAATTCATGGTTTATGAAAGTTTGAGATGGATATTATATCATCATAAATAAATCTTGATATATTGCTTAAAGGTTTGAAAAATTATCAAAAACATCCATTTTTTGGGTTACATTTTTGTTACCTGTTTTGTTGTTATATGTACTCTTTTGGGATTTACCTTTCTTTGTGAGCATTTTATTCAGTTTATACCTAGACCAACAAGAGTAACTTGCAGATTCTTTGAGTGGTTCATTTATAAATTATTTTGTTCAGTTTTACTTATTAATTCCACAGACCTTATTATTTTAATAAACATTATTTAAATATATTTAAAGAATTTACATCCTCGGTCAAAAATCTATGACTTCACAAGTGACACGCACCAAAATTTACTAGCAAGTAAACCATGTTTCTTGTATTGATTCAAGTTGAAAGGTTATAATTAAGGTTATAGTAAGTTTTACAAATTGGAATAAATATTGTAGAAAAATAGTAAGTTTTACAAATTTTACTTCAAAAAAATCTATGATGTCAGGACTGTTGCACTTATATTTATAGATGAACTATTCTTATGTTAGTGAGGCTAAGTTCTTGCCAGAATTCAAAGGGTTTTGAATTTTTTGAATTGAATTGATGAAGATGGGATTCTAATTAAAGCAAGAATAATCAATTTCTGTGTTATTATGTTATCCACATCAGTATGGTATTTCTCTTAAAGTCTGAACAAAACTCAATCGATTAAGCTACAGAAATTATCAGAAACTATGTAACATAAAATTAAATATTTTAGTTATTTTGTAGCCCTAAAAATTTAACATATCTTAAAGTGAGAAATGTCCTGTAGTAGCCATAAGCCAGACATCCTTCAAAAGCTTCTCAATAGCCTCACTTCCATCATATTTCATCCACCGATATAGTCAAGAGGTTACAGCAACCATGAGTTCTTGTTTTACTGAGGGCAAATGTTTTGTTACAATTATGCTAATTGTGTTTTCCAGTCTACTTTGAGTATGGGAGCTTACTTGAAGTAAAAGTCATTAATTGGTGCTTTTCAGAAATCTTACATGTAAACATTTTATGTAAGTCACGTTTGTGATTGGGCTCTTTTTTCCAAGTATTTTATTTACATAGATGCATTCTGCTAAATTCTTAGTCTCATTCAAAAATACCTACCAAGCTTTTTTTGTTTTTTCTTTGAAAAGTACATTACTGTTAAGTTAAAAAATAATAAAACATTTGGTATATCAAAAGACTGAAGGGAAGATGGATCTTCTACCTTGCCAACTGCTTAGCATTTAGCTGCTTTTAAAACACTGGCTTCAGAGCTATAGTGACCCAGTCTATTAAGAACATTTTCCTTTTACCAGCCAAATGGAAAACAGTGTCATTTGTGAGATGTGAAAGCTATAAGGCAACAATATTTAAAAAGTCAATTTTACATATAATGGTTATACGTAATAGAATTGTGGGGAACTACTATTGATTATTAGTGGCATTTCTTAAGATCCATATGTAATTTAGAAGGTTATTGTTACTAAAGATTGGCAAGTCAGTTTGTGACTTTCATGTTGAATTTGTTCTCAGTAGATTAGTGCTTAGGTAATATATTTCTTTAAATATTCTGTTGTGTCTGCGAATTTAAATGAATACTGATAGAATTGAAATTATAAGCCCATAAATGTAGTAATGTGAACAGTATTGTAATGATAGCCCTTAGGACTTTAGACAAACAACTTCATGATGTATAAATGAGCAGTTAAAGATAAATTGTTCAACAACTTCATCGTCTGCTTTTGCCGATAATTTTTATGCTTCTTTGTCTTTGGGATATAACCTCAAATTTCTAATATCACCAGTGGCTAAGTCTATATTTTTGCAGAACCAAATATGCATGTGCACTTTTAAAGAAACCGTGATAGTTAATATATTTTAAATAAACTGAGTACATTTATATATTCTCATAGAATTTACATGCTAATAAGAAAAGTTAATGGCAACTTGTCAATTATGTGACCAGTATTTAAATGAAATTTGGTGACTTTTTTTTTACTTTCCAAGCTTGTTAATAATATAGGTAGAGATAAAATTGGAATAAATATTGTAGAAAAATAGACATTATGTGAACACACATAACAAATACTTGCAAGTCAGAATTTTTAGCAGGCAGACACCCAAATCTAATAAAATAATAGAGGCTTCTCAGAACCAAAAATATATATTTTCAAAGTAATGTTCTTACTGAACTGTTTATAGAGCCTTTGTGTGTTCCATACGATAGTGGTACTTCAAAAGGGGTTGAGTTACATTAAACTCTAATGATTGTGCCTATTTCATTTAAATACTTCTAATGTTTTTGATGGGAAGATGTGTATGTTCTGTGAAGGCTGTAAGTGAATGAAGCACTTAGTTAGATGCTACAATGTTCTTATTTAATATAAACATAAAGCCATCTGGATGGAATCCTAGAATCAAATGTTCTCATTATGATAATCATACCCAACAGCATGTTTTCAATTCAGCACTCCAGTGCTTTGTTTTCCAAAATTTAATGAATACATACTCTACTTGCAATGAGGTGAATCTTATATTTGGAAAAGAAAAAAACACAAGAACAAAAGACACCTGCACCCATAAGGTTTCAATTTACCTACAACCATTAGTCCTTCTTTGCCTTCCTAGGTTTCCCCAAAGTCAAAATGCTCCACATCAGTCATGACATCCTAGATTATATTACTCAAAAATAAGATAACATATAAAATAATCTCATAATTTTGGTGACTTTATAGGTAAAATAAGATCCAGGTAAATTTCTTATAGAAGGGAATGATATAACAACAAATTATTTATATCAACCTGAGTTTGGAAAAATAACAAAGACATTCTTATTCTGTTTTGAGTAAACATTGTAGAAAATCCAGTTTCTAAAATTCTTACATTTACCGAAAGGACAGCACTTTGAATAGATTTTATTTTTTGAGAAAATAAGATTTATGAGAGGACAGAAAGGGCCCCAGAGTGGAAGGAGACCTGAGGGGGTTGTCTTTTGAATAGATTTTTAAAGAGAATATATCAAATTGTCTAGATTAGTATATTTCTTCATAGTATGGTCCCCATAACAGTATCATTAGCATGTCTGTTTAATATGCACACTCTAAGTTCCATACCAGATCCAATTAATCAGAAACTCTGGAGTGAAGCTTGCAGATTATGATAGATGCTGAAGTTTGAGAACCATTAGTGGAAGATTAATATTTAAAACTATTTAGATCAGCTGATTCATAGAGACGATATCAAGAGTTTCTCAGTGAAGCACTAAGATAATTTATATTCACATCAAAGTCTTTACTAAATTCTTCAGTGAATTTGGTCTTATAACTAGTTACCAAAAAACTTAATTGACTGCCAAATGTGTGTTACTTGTACAAAATATTAATAATAAGAGACTGCCAAGGTCATTCCTCTTTGTCCTGGAAGTATACATGGGGGAATTCCCCCAAAAAACTGAATTATCTTTTTGGAGAGCAGTACGCTTGTAGTATAGGCTTTCCCAGCTAGGTAAGTGCTCTAGGAACCCATTGGTATCAGTGTACCAGCTAGTGTTGTTGTGAGAGGCTGTATTCTGCTTCAGTAAATTTTTTTTGGAGATTCTTTCAACTGTTTGCCCATTTCATGATGAATGGTTTACACAAACTACTTGCCCACACTGCGCTTAGTGTTCAGCAATTTTTCACCAAAACCAGCATGACCTCAGTGCTCCACCTTCCCTATACATCCAATCTTGTCACAGAGACTTTTTTGTTTGTTTCCCTGGATGAAAAACTACATCAGAGGGATACATCTTGCCAATGTGGAAGAGGTAAAACAAACAAACAAGCAAAAACAACAGGAGCACTTTAAAACATCAAAATTGATGAGTTCTAAAACTGTTTTGAGCAGTGGAAAAAGTATCTCGATAGGTGTATTGCATCAAACGGAGAGTACTTGAAGGTGACTAAAGTTTAACCATGTAAGAATAAATACACAATTTGGGGGTGGATGTATGCTCTATTCCTCAATATACTGTGCAAATTGTTCCCCTACTCCCCTGCACCCAACTTTTATTTCCTTCATGGATTGCCTAACTGTTGTCTCTGCAGAGTTGCCTCCCTGGCCGCTAATATGAAATAGGGTCACACTGGCTGTAGGCTGTCTGTGTAGTTCTAAATTTAATTTTACTCATTGTTTTATTTATTCTCAAAATGTTCTTTAGATGGTGAACCCCGTTTAGAGAAGGGCAGTATGAGTCTCACTCACAGTTTTATCTTTTATCATGCAATGTGCCTTGCAAGTATTTTGGGGGGGAAATAAACAAACATAAAATATTTAATCAACATTTTATTAGATAAATGTTGATACAATTAATAACACACCTGGGACTCTCAAGCCTAGTAAAGAATACTCTTCCCTGTGAAAGATATTTGAGATTTTTAACAAACCACTGCTCAGAAAAAAATATGAATAGTTGATATCAGATGATCCAGTTCATGATAGTTCTTTTCCACAGTATTATTAGGTTGATTTTTGACTCAATATAAATGTATAAATCCTTTTTTTAAGTGTATAAATATTTTTTGACCTAGCTGTTTCTCTAATTTGGCCAAATCCATCTGTAAAGCCATTTGCATCTTGAGAAATTGTTAAGGTTGAATTTGGGTTTTCACATATGTTGTAAACAATAACTACTGAAAATTTTTTTTAAATTGCCTTCTGCTTATGTTTTTAAAGCTCTTCTCCAGCTCCATCTTATCCCAGAGGTCTTATAAGTTCCTGCTTTAAAGTGAATCATTGGAGTGATGGATATAAATTCATTTTCTTTTTTTTCAATTTCCCTTAGAAAACGATAAAATAGTACCTTAGGTTTTCTTTTTTTGAGTAATTCTACATTCATATTCTATGCAGAGTAAAACCGTTTATATGAATACATCTTTCCTTGGTAAAAGTAATATCAGTGGAAGCTGTTCACTTAAAGTGGCTTATTTTTTCTCTACATGACTTGACTTTAGAGTATTCACTCCAGATAAATAAATTCTAAAATATTGCTTCTCTTATTCAAAGCACATGACATATTATTACAAGCAAGAGTTATTGTAATATACTGACCCCAGCTAAACTACCAAGTGAACTTTTCAAATAAAAACATTCAGATAGATTATGCATTTATGAATAAAAATAAATTTGCTTTTCAGGGAGTTTGGCCGCTGGAAAGTAAATAACCTTGCAGTTGAGAGAAGAAATTTCCTCGGTTCCCCTCTGCCTCTTGCCCCTGAATTCTTCCGCAACATAAGACTTTTGGGACGGCGACCTACCCTTCAGCAAATCACAGAAAATCTTATCAAGAAATATGGGACACATTTCTTGCTATCTGCTACTCTGGGAGGTATGGCTCTTTGAAAATATTTGTGCCTGCATGTGCTTGTTCATAAAATTGTACAAATCACAGAAAAGTTTCCATTAATCCAGATGACTGCAATTTGAATCGTTGTAGAATTCATTCATTCCTTCACCCCATGTAAACACCGTGCACAGTGTTCACAATCGAGTATTTGCAATCTGATAACATACAATATATTTTGCATAGTTATAGCACTCTATAAGGTGATACGGAAAGTTTTGTTAAAAATATGAATAAAAAGCAGTTACAGATAAGAGTCATCACTTCTGCTTACAGAGAGCAGGTTTCTTGGAGTAAATATTAAAGATCTACAATTAGATTTTTTAGTGCTATTTTAGTATTTCTAGTTGTAGTTGACATATGATATGGAAAAAGTAATAAATAAGTATCAATGATGAAGCACAATCTAAAAGTAAAGATTAATAATGTCATTTTAAATCAATTTGTATACTTTTTTAAATTAAGAAAGGTATTATTTCATGGTATTAAATATGGGTTTATTATGGTGATGGATGATTCAGTGTTTCGAATCATTTAAATAGTGTTTTGGGAAATAATATATAATAAGCAAAATATGACATTTTCCTCAAATTTTAAAATATCCCAAATTCAATATATTTAATCTTGTATGTGATGTCAAATCCAACTATACCCTTTAGAAATGGGTGTTACTCTTTCCTATAATGAAGAGGATTGAATCATATCTGATAGGAAAGCTGTGAAAACAGTGAGTCTCAGCCTCTTCATCAGTTTTGTAATAAGTTTACAGAACAGTCAGACAGATTCAAACCACTGGTACAGTGCCATGGAAAAGAACTTAGTCTTCATTTGTCAGCCTTAGACTGTGAGTCTTTATTTCCTTTACCTGTCAGCAAGTAGTGTCAGTTTGTTACCCTATATCAAACTCTTTCCTCATCTCCTCCCCTGCATCCCTAGACCAAGTCACCGTGATATGTTTTTCTCCCACAATACTCCTATAATTCACTCTTCATACAGATCTTTTTAGGATTTGAGTCAAATTGTGCTCACTGTTTTCATTGAAACTCAGAACTGGCCACTTAGAATATTGTCTGCATGTCTTCCTATGGTTTACAAGGTTGTATATCAGTGATTTGAATGATGCTGACTTTTATCCCAGACCTCTCCTCATCTCTCTCTTCTTTATGCTCTATTTTCTGGCACAGTGACCTCTATACTAGCGAGGACCCTCAAAAACCCGGAATTATCTTTTGGAAGCCGAGCCCCTTGTAGTGCACTTTGAATTTGTTCCTCTGGATCAAATGGTCAACCAACATTTTTATCTGGAAGTTTTGAGAGGGTTGCATTATATTTTGCAGAAGAAACATCCCCAAGTAGTGGCAAACAGGTGACTGGTTCTTCCACCCTGACAATGCACCTGCCCACACTCACTGAGTGTTCAGCAGTTTTTGACCAAAACACATGACCCAGGTGCCCCACTCTCCCTATTCACCCAATCTTGACCCAAGTGACTTTTTTTTGTTTCTCAGACGAGAAAAGATCTCAAGGGGAAACATTTTTCAGATGTGGAAGAGGTGAAACAAAAAGAGCAGAAGCACTAAAAGACATTGAAATTGATGAGCTCTAAAACTGTTTTGAGCCGTAGAAAAAGTGTCTCCTTAGGTGTAGTGCATCAAACAGAGAATACTTTGAAAATGATTGAAGTTTAACCAAGGAAGAATAAGTACACAATTTTTTATAAATAAATTCCATTTTTGAGGGTTTCTGTCTCATATTTTTCTACTTAAATGTTACTTTTTTAAAGAAGCCTTTCCTGATTACCCTTTCAGCAATTGTGCATAGTAAACTCCATTGTTCTCTACTATTCATAATCTCACTTGGCATTCTTCATAATAGTTATTTATTATGTGATATCATTTTATAATACTTATTTATCTACTGATTTATTATGAATCATTTCTGTATATTTTCTTGAAAATAAGGATCTTGAGTGCATTTATCCCAACTGTCCCCACATGACTATAATAGCACTAGGTATACAGTGGGTTCTCATGAACTATTTGTTAAATTAATAAATAAGTGAAACTATGGTTTGCTAGGCGGCTACTAGGAGGTTCTTCAGTTCTTGGGATAAGTGTAAACTTTTATAATATACAGGGGTGCTAAAAAATGTATACACATTGTAAGCGATAAATCTATGTATTATTACTTTTCGAAGTTGAATTGAATTATGGTAGCAATGCATGGTATGATGTTCATTTAGTGGTGCTTCTGCCACTTTTTTTATTGCCCTGCCTGCCGCATGGTGATACTAGCATTCATTTGATTAATGCCATCTTTTGACGAATGTCATACTTAAAATGTATATACTTTTTGTTGGCAACCGCTGTACACAGAGGATAATTTAATCTAATTCAGGAAGCACACTGAATGAAATCAGAAGATCCAGAAAACCAAGATGGGTCAGATTCACAAGGAAAATTCAGAATTGGAGAGAATGTTTGCATGGGCAAGTTGGAAAAGGAGTAGATTCCTGAGCGCATTTAGGAACCTAAGTCTGCCTTGTAACCTGAAGGAATGAAGGTTCAAGATATAGGTAATCCAGGCAGAAAGAAAAAGCTAGATATAAACACACACTATTTCCTCATTGGCTTCTTCCACAAATGAATTATAATAAAATAAGAGATTGGAAGAACCTGGTATTCAATCCTGATTCACTTTTCAAAACCAACTTTGAGACTTTAAAAATTAAGTAATTTCTCTGAATATTAGTTTCTTTTAGTAAGAGAGCAGAGAATAACTTGTGTGAGAGGGGCATGGGAAGATTAGTACGAATGTAGAAAAATGCTCTTCACACAGCGTGGCATAATTCAAACATATGATGCATTCAAGTTATTGCATTACAGTAATGTTGGTAGTCAAAAATTACAAAACATTCCAATAATTGTGAAAACTGATCATGTGAAACCTGGGCCTATTTGTTTATGTGATATCAATTATTAGTAATGCAATAAAATTGAAAGGTAAAAAATTAAATTATTTTTATAAAATGCAGTGATTTTGAACCACATATTAGAACTTCATTGTCATTTATCAACATTTAGAAGCAACTATAAGAGTTTCCGAACATAAAATATATTTTTCCAGATAAGAAAGGAAGGAAAATACAGAGAGGAGGAAGAGAAGAGATTGGAAAAGTACAAATGGTTCCTAAGGACATTTTTTGTTTCTTCGTATCAAAACTACAGTGACTTTATTATTCTATTATTTTGGTACTGTGGATGTCATATTTTGGCCTTAAGATTAGTTTTGCTTCATATGTTTTTTGTTTGTTTTATAAACCATGCTTCAAAACTTTATGAGATTCATCACTTCTTCAGGTTGATTGTTCCAATAATAGCAATATACTCTCACAAAATTGTTTTACTTCAATTATTTAAAAGTGCTGTTTAAGTATTTCCTTAAATAGAAAAGAAAAAGACATTTTTTAAAAATTCTCTGACTATTCCTTAGATTTAGTGTTCATAGTATTTTCTATCGTAATTATTATTTTTTTCTCTAAATATTATTTTATTTTTCTTCAGGAATTTTTGTTGCATAATGATAATTCTGTTAAAAAGGTAAGAAATTATTTAAGTAAATTGCATTTATAAACTATATGCAATTAAAATGCATAACAGAGCCGGGCTCGGGGGCTCAGCCTGTAATCTCACGCTTTGGGAGGCTGAGGTGAGTGGATTGCCCTAGTCAAGGGTTCAAGACCCACCTGGGCAACTTGGCGAGACCTCATCTCTACAATAAATAAAAAAAAAATCAGCCTGGCGTGGTAGTGCGCGCCTGTAGTTTCAGCTCCTTGGAAGGCTGAAGTGAAAGGATCGCCAGAGTCCAGCAGGTCGAGGCTGCGGTGGCCGGAGCGGCCACTGCACTCCAGTCTGGGTGACAGAGTGAGATTCCAACTCAAAAAAAGAAAAAAAGAAAAAAAATGCATAACAGGATGATTTCAGGCAATTTTAAAATTATTGCTATTGTAATCACACTAAACTTTTTTGTTACTGTTAAATATATGATTTTACTTTCACGAGTTTTATCTGGTTAAACATAAAATAATATTAATCCATTTTTAGCAAAAATTTAAGTTTATGGCGTTTAACTGAAACTGATCATCCTCCCATAAATTAACTAAGACCAAGGAATAATTATAATACTACACAACTGATGCTGTCATACATATATTTTTAAGGAAAAAGCCAGTTATTTTATAGCTAAATGCTTCCTAAGTACCTAAATCTTCAGCTAAATTTAAGTATTTTGTAAAACTAGTTGAGTGTAAAATACTCACCACCAATATTAAAGTAATAAAAAGTAGATAAATGAAAAATGGCCTTTTTTTCTCTAGAGTTATTTAGTACATCATATTATTGACTTAGATATAAAATTTTGGATAGCATGTTTGAAGTCTTTAATGGGATATTTTATGATAGATAAAACCAGTGATTGAATTATCATCCCATAGGGAAAAATAAATTATAAAAAACTTTCAATACATACCGTTTCCTCCTTTATTTCATTTTATAGCTTCCAAACTATTTATCAGTATAGTAACTCAACTTGCTTCTATTTTGGATAATGATGTCAAAACTCCATCACTGTTTAAATATCTAAAATAAGCTCCTCAATTTAAGGAATCAATCTTGAAAAAGATTGCACTTCTGAGATATATTGATTTCTAACTATGAAAAACTTTTCATGACTTTTTTCATATATTTTATTATAATACAATACACAACACAAACTGAAATAAAAGTGTATCTATGTACTGTATATAGAAGTACACAAAGAATGAATACATTTTTAAAAATATAAAATCTTTGGGATTTAATTAGGGTAAGGGAGAGTGTCAGAGTATCCACTAAAAAGCACCAGATCTGCATTCAGGATGAATTTAAAAAAAAAAAAAGGATCGAGGATGATGAAGACCAAAATATTCATTAAAAATTTTATCACCACGCTCTAACAGAATATTTACAGCAATTTTAAATGATCCTTATTTCCAGAATTACATAGACTTACCCACCCTTTTATAGTAGCCCTGGAAAGCTGCCTGTCCCTTCACTAGGACTCTTGCCTCCCTCAAGCTTTAGGCAGTTGAGGAGCAGACCAAAGTGCATGGGTTCCTACAAAGCACATCCTCAAGAGAAAAAGGAGGAGGTGGAGTTCCTCATGCCCAGTCCCTTTCCTATGCCAGTGTTTCTGTTGACTCACTGTAACTTTGTGCGCAGAGTCAGAAAGACAGTAACAGTGAGGATTGTTTAAGCAGAAGACCTTCTCATTTAGAGGAATGCAAGAAAAACAAAATTCCCAATAAAGACACGCTTCCAGGCTCCACAGCCACCACCCAGCCAGGAGACGGTGTTTGCCCGCCCGTCCCCCCAGTCAAATCAGGCTCTGCCGCCCCCTTTTCAGATGGGCCTGCGGCCAGGAGCAACCTCCTGCCCCCCACCGTTCACCTCTCCACCCACCACTGCGCCCCTCTTTCCAAACCTCGAAACCAACCAAAACGTGAAAAGCATTTTTGTACCCTGTGTCACGAAATATTTATGCATCCAAGAGGATTTTTCATGTGTGTCCATTAATTATTAAAGAGTCCTTGTTCTCCCTGAAAAAAAAAAAAAACTTTCACCAAAGTTTATTCCAGTAATAAATAGACAATATATAAAGATGTGTTAATTTATAACAACCTCAATGAAAAGTTATTATTCTGAGCAACATAAAACAAGCCCAGTTTGACCAATGTGTGTGAATATACAGTTTTAAAAACTATAATTACATTTGTAGTAGAAATAGCAACAATATTCAGTTTCACTTGCCAGTCTCTTTTGGAATGTTTTTCTGAAAGTAGTTCTTAAGAGGATGTGTCTTTTGGCCATACTTAAACATTTTTCAGATATTTAATTTTGTTAAAATACAGAAAATATATTCTTCCTTGTTGACATGAAAAAAAATGCATGATTGATGTCCATAGCATAAACCTACTAGAATAGTTATTTAAAATAGTGTGTATTACTTCAATGATCATGTAGTATATAAGTAACTAGGACTCTAAAGTAGTTCGCTTACCTCCATAATTTTACAAAATATTTTTCATGTGTATATTTCTTTCAAAGAGAGTGGAAGTCAGAAATTAGACATTAAAATAAAATATGGATAAAATATCAATTATATTGTTTCTATTCCCTTGCAGCCCCATAGGTATACAAATTCCAAATAGCTTCGTTTAATTTCAGAGTCAATTCTCACTTTTCTCTATGTGAATTATGTTCTATATAGTTTTCACAGATGGTTTTTAATTCTATGTCATATGTCACTTTCTTTCAAAAACGATTAACAGCCATCATTCTCATTTTCACTTGGTGTCTTCCAAGGAAGTACAAACTCTTATTTTAATTGAACTATAGTATAATTAAGCAAAACCACCATATATATGAGGGGAGACCACCAAAATGAAATTTATGAAAAATTGTGTATTTCTTCCTACGTTTAAACATCAGTTGCCTTCGATGTACTCTTCGTTTGATATAACTGTCAAGACACTTTTTTCACTGATTAAAACAGTTTTTGAACTCACCGGTTTTGATGCCTTTCAGCGTTTGTGTGTTTTTTTGTTCGTTTGTTCTTCCCCCTTCCCATCAAAAAAATGCTTCACTTTGAGAACTTTTTCATCTGGGGAAACAAAAAACAGTCTCTTGGGGCGAGATTGGGTGAATAGAGGGTCATTCCAATTTGGTCAATAATTGATGAACACTCAGCATGGTGTGGGTAGTTGTATTCATCAGTCACACATCATGAAATGGGCAAACATGTTGAAAGAATCTCCAAAAAAAAATTCACTGAAGCTGAACGCAGCCTCTCACAACACTCGCTGGTACACTGATGCTGATGAGGTTCCTAAAAGACTTACTTAGCAGGGACAGCCTGTACTACAAGAAGTCCACCCTCCAAAAGATAATTTAAATTTTTGTCTGTTCCCCCCCTCATTCAGATAAATAGATGAATGATTGATTGATGGATAGATATGGTGTTTTTACTTGATTATATAGACACATATGTAATGTATTTCTTGAGAAACTGAATTAAGCAATTGATATTGCATGGGATAACTTTCTCTATTAGAATACGTATTCTATTTTAAGAAAAAGAATGCACAGAAAGAAAAATACATATTTTCTGAAGATTCCTAACCCAGAGAATCATCAGGATAAATGGCGCTGAAGAGAAAAAGAGGCTATTATAATGTTTTTCTCCTAAGATTAATAATATGTTTCTCTTGGGCTTACTGTGTGTGTGTGTGTGTGTATGTGTATGTGTATGTGTGTGTGTGTGCTTATACATATATATATACACACACATATATATTGCTCTGTGTGTATATATATGTGTGTGTGTGTGTTTATATATATGCACATATATATTTTGTGTATATATATATTTTCTATCTCTCTTGTTTCACTGATAAAGTAAATGAAAAATCTGTAGTTAAAGTGATATAGTTAATTTTTAGTAGTTTACAAGGCAGTTATCTCCTAAAGTGATTTAAAATAATTTAAAATCATTTATGTAAATAATAACAAAGATAAAATGGAAAAATATATTTAAATTTTGTCAGTCAATTTTAATAATGGTGTTTCTGACAACCAAGTTTATAAAATGAATGTTAATTTGTAAAATATTGGACATTTTGTTATACTTTTTCTGGTTGTTTTATATAGCACATTAATGAGGTAGATAAATCACATGTCTACTTTTGACAAATATATACTGAGTTACCTATGACAGTGCAAAAGACACAAGATCTTCTTTTAAGGAACACTCAGGTCACTGATAAAGACAGGCATTTAACTTGGTAATAAATTTTACTGTGGTTTAGAGCCTCATTACTCGACTGTGGTCCATGGACCAACAACTTCAGCATCACCTTGGAGCTTGTTAGAAATGCACAATCTCTGATTCCTTCCCAGATTAATGAATCAGAATTTACATTTTAACAAGATCTCCAGGTGATTTATATGCACATTAAGTTTGAATAGCACTGTTTAAAGTATCTGTATAAAGTATCTGTATAAATTTAAAATAAACTCTACCGTTCCAGAAATCTCACTTCTAAGAAATAATATTTAAAAAATAATAGTGGGAGTTTATAGCTATAAATACCAAAAATGTTCATAAATGGTTATTACAACATTGCAAACAGCTCCAAAATTAGAAGTAACTTAATTGTATTTCACTCAGAGTAGATTCATGGCCGCTTAACCTTGGAGCTATTTATTTCCTTTTTTCCCCCATGTCATTATATCACCATAGGGAGTTGTATGATATCTGCAATTTTGTTCAAAATATTTATGCCTTTGTTTGGGGTATCTGTTAATAATTGCAGGGTCAGTTTCTTTTCCTTCAGAATGCTCTGCAAAACATACTATGTTTGTTTGTTAAAGGTGAGCTCTTTTCTTTCCATCTTGCAGATGCCAATTGATGTTAGGCCAACATGTTTGTTTCTTATTGCCCTAATATATTTGGTTCTTTTTCTTGCCAGAAATTTTTTTTTAAGGTTTTTTTTCTTGTCTATTTGCTTCCAAAAAATGGTCATTGTTTTTTTCTATACACTATATTAGTAGATTGATAGATGGATCTCACCAACATGGTTCCTTTAACACGAGGTGCTAAAGAAGGATGGCAGTCAGTAGCGAGGTCAAAGTAAAACTGGAAACTGAACATAATATCAAAAGTATATCAATAACCAAAATATTATAAGAACTGTACAAGGAGTAAGTAGTCTCTCATTACCAAAAATTTGACAACATTTCTGAGGTAAAATGTTACATCAAAAATAAAACCTACAAACAAATACATTTAAATCATGTTTGCAATGTTCATTCTTTAGAAAGATTTTCACTCAAATATCATTTTTAATAAGTAAAACACAAACCAAAGCATAACAGTTATTCTCAATTAAATCTCCATGTGTTAGGAAGTTGAATGACCAGGAAGACATCTGCCATAAATGCATATTTATTTTCTGCGTGGAATGTATCTATCACAGGATGACAGACTAACTCAAGGACAGTAACAATCATAAAATAAAATAAAATACAGCCAACTCATAAGAATCACCTTCATTGCAGTTAAAAATATGACCCTAAATCTCAGTGGATTATAACAATAATGGTTACTTCTCGCAATTATGTTGATGTCTGTGGACACTCCGGGATTCAACTCTGAGTATCTCCTCATTCTGGAAATCAAGCTGAAGGAGAAGGTCTCCTTTGGAACATGCTGTTCTCCTGGTAAAAGGAAAAAGCAAGAGAACAAGTGTAACTCTGTGATTCTTCTTCAAATTTGTACTAGATCCTGGTATGCATCTGGCTTACTTGCATTTCACTGAGCAAAGCATTCTCCCTTCTAATACTAGAATAAAGAGAATGCATCATGAACTGCTCATGTTTCTTCTCTACAAAGGACCATTCATTCACGTATGCATGTTTGCATTTGTAATGGTGCAGTAAATGATACAACCTACCACATCATCATTGCTGATTTAACCCTAGGGTTCTTTTAATCCTGTCTTATCTGTTGTTATTTTTTTAATCTAACATTCCTGTTCTTAATAACTGTGTGTGTGTGTGTGTATGAATGCAAATTGAGGAAAACCTAGTGAAAAATAATTAGTATGAAAAATACTTAATTCCTATTCCTCATGTACTCAACATAGATGACTTGAAGAACAGGACAAGCAAATACAAAATTTTAAGGGCCGCACTCTATCAAAAGTGCCTAGTTCTATGACCCATAGTGTAACATTAAAATTATGATTTTTGTTTATTTTATTGTACCGTTTCTCACTTTCTATGAAAGCCTCCTTCAGTATGTGCTTTTACTGTCCATAAACCACTACAAAATTTTAGTTGTACAAGACACAGCTGCATGATTTCTATGTGAAATAATCACATCTTTTTATATTCACAGTCATTAATCCTTTTCACTGTCTAACAGACTCAGAATATTGAATCATTTTCAAAAATCACATTTTGTTTTTATAAAATGTGTGGATGTCCTTTGGAACCCATGTCATGCTTATGAACTACAGCTGCTTTCAAAAATGAATTAAAATGTCTTTTGAACACAATTATTTTAGTTGATTGAATGATTTCATTTCAGTTTTCAAATCCGAATATTGTATGTCCTTTGCATAGATGCTAATGAAACTTTATAAATTAATGATTGTGGGAAATTTACAGTAAAGTTGAGAATGCATTCTTCTTTCTCAGATTGACTGTAAAAATCTTAAAGAATGTGAGAGGTATAAACATCACAAAAGCAGGGCAGTTATGTATGATTGGGGGAAAAAAACAGATATCTTAGAGGAAAGAAGTAGGCTTATTTTTTATGTATATTGTGTGTTTGTGTCAAAATATCTTAGATACTTAACTGTTCATGATTTATAAAGCTTGAAATTTAGTTCAAGATAACAAGCTCATATCAAATCCTTGACTGGTCTGTTGTAAGTAAGGGTTTTAAGAAGGACATTCATAAAAGAAGTATTACTGTGATTTAAGCTGCGGAGTTAAGTTGCCTCACATGCCTCACTGCCGGGGAGGCTTTTATGTATATGGATTATAATTCCACTATAGAGAAGAACCATGAGCAATTTATGAATGGATTCTCTTTATCAGGCTATTCGAAATGTTAACCTACCACATACTATCTCTAATAATCCCATATATCTTGATTATAAAATCCACTAAAAACCACTTTTGACTAACTCCAGATTCCTGTGGTGAAATTCAATATCTATGAAATTTTAACTTATGAAAATTTAAACCCTCCCCGTTTACTGTTAGGCCTTCATGAAAAAAAGGAGAGGAGAGAAAACCAGCATTTATTGTATACAAATATATGTTCTGCCAAGTACTATATAGAAATTGTGTTGTTTAATCTTTCCCAAGAGTTGAGAGAAGGATATTCCCTCTGTTTCAGAAATAGGAATGTTAAACGTGTGTGTAACTTTACCAGAGTCCTTCAGTGATCAAGCAGAGGGACGGTGTGCTATCAAGATTTGCCCATAAAAACTGGATTCCAAACCCCATGTTTTCTTTTCCCTCATTACATCATGTTGCCTTTAGATGTCTTCTATTCAAAGCAACTAAGTTTTTTTTAAAATAAACAATGGAATTAGTAATAAGAGTATATTAAGACATACAACTTTTTAATTCAATTTTTTGGTTGTCTGAACTATCTGTTTGTTCTTCAGGATAGAAATACGAAGGCACATTAACCTGCAAAATACTTGAAAACGTAGAGGATCTGAAAAACAATGAAAAAAAATTTAAATCTCTTTAAATAGGGAATGAAACCTCTCTTATTCATGAGGATGATTTTTAGATCACCTTTTTCTATGTTCCTTTTTAATTATCTCAACGTCTATTAATGTTTATTGTATTGATACTATGAGGACTATTCTAAAATGGTGTTCCTTTGCTCTTGTTTTGTGTTATTTTTCCATTGTGTCATGAAACAGCCTAGCACTTGAAAAGTATTTTTAAATCAAATCAACTTTAATTCTCTTTTTAAAATGTTCCTATATTACACCTTTTATTGGGGATGAAATTTGACTCAGTTGGAATCCTACTAAGAAGAAATTAAAGACGTAGAATATTTCACCTAAAAACGAAGACATAGAAGAAGATATAGTATTTCAAGGGTTATTTTGAGAGAACTGCATTCTTCGCATACAGATGCAGACTGTAGGACAGGGCAAATAAATCTGTAAAAGTAGTAGAAAGGCAAACTACTGTTCATCATAAATAAGACAAAATAGCTAAAATTACTAGAAATGTCAAAGTATAGAATGAGTTGATTTATGTGGTTCTGAAGAATTGTGAATAAGAGAGAATACTAGCATATCAACAATTTTGGATGCTTTTGTGTTCTAGTATTATTTTAAACACTTTGTAGCTACCTGCTTTGTGCTTACAGTCACTCTGAGGAAAGAGTTAGTATGCTCATATCACATAAGAGGAAACTGTGTCCTAAGTTACATCATTCAAGATCATTGGGTTACTAAATTGAAACCAGCATCAGAACCCAAATCTATTTGACAGTAAAAATTGGTACACTTACATCTAAACCATAATAGTTAATTCTACATGTCTCTGTTTTCTAGGACCTAATAATCTAGTGAAGGAATCTTTTAGTGGTCTAATTATCTCTTCTGTTCAATGATATATAGCTTTTCAATTATTGTTAGAACACTTCAGTAATAAGAAAATTCACTGCTATACAAAAGGAGACTGATTGGGAATGACCCCCTCCACACATTTAAATGCCTCCTTACGGCTCTAGAAGGCAAAGCTAATGTCCAATTAGTCAATTAAACAAATGTTTTGAATTTAATATATTATTGAGCCAGGTATAACGACTCATAATCTCAGCACTTAGAAAAGTCGAGGCATGAGGATTGTTTGAACCTGAGAGTTGAAGGCCTGCCTGAGCAATATAGCGAAACCCTGTTTCTACAAAAAAAAAAAAAATTGTCCAAGTGTGCTGCCATGCACCTGTAGTCCCAGTTATTTGGGAGGCCGAGGAAGAAGGATTGCTTGAGACCAGAAGTTTGAGGTTGTGGTGAGCAGTGATTGCAACACTGCACTCTGGTCTGTGTGATAGAGTGAGACCTCAACTCATATATCATAGATATATATAATATATATATATCACATATATATGTATACATGTATATAATATGTGAAGAACATATTGGATATTGCAATTTAAGAAACAAAAAAAAAATAAAACAAAAATAGAAAACAAACAAAATATCTTGTAAATTTCCTTCCAAATACAGGATTCTGTACAAACATTGTGAATGCAGCAAGACTAAATTTCTAAGGTTTTTCAAAATTTTGAGATGCATTTTTTGAATGGAACCATCTGTGAGCTGCCATATCATCTATAATTTTACTTTAGTCATAATATTTATGAATGTATTAATTACTTACAGAAATTGTTATTATGAATGAATATATTTTATATCCGCACAAGATGTAAAATAAGTGTTGTGAACATTTATGTCATTATGATTTGGTATTAAATGAATTTTCAGACATACCCACAGTACAGAAATTTGTATGATTAATACCCATATACATATATGTAAGCATATGCTACATAAAACACTACTACTACTACTAATGTACTATTCACAGGTAGTCTACAGTGTGAAGTTTATTGATTCTTTGTACTTTTTTCTTCAGATATATTTCAAAAATTGATTTACATTCAAAATACTGTGTTCCTAAGTCTCTTAAGTAGTTTTACAAACAATATACAATTCCTAACATTGGCCTATGTTTTTAATTTTTAGGAATGGCTATTAAATATTGATTGAATTTTATTTTTAAAACAAATGAAATCTTTGTAAAAATGCTTCAAGGGTTTAAATATCACAACAAGACATATTCAGAGAAATCATTCTCCCAAGCGTGTTCCCCCACCATTTGAACCATTCATTTTCCTTTAAGTAAATACTTCAGCAAGCTTTTGATTAGTCCTTCCAGGGATGGTTGTTTTTTTCCCAAACATAAAGAAATATATACATATATTTGTATTTCCCCGTTCTTATTTAAAAAGTGTGAAACATATTTAATCTACTTTACTGTTATCGTATCCATGGGTAGAAATTGGCCTTGCTTGCTGTCTTATGATTGCACAGTTTTCTGCTATGGTTGTCTCATAATTTATTCAGACTGATAGGCGTTTGCTTTGTTTCCAAATGTTAGTGATAAAGCTGCAATGGGAAATATTTTGCACATTTTAGTCAGTGATTCTTTGAGATAGATTCTTAAAATTAGTACTGCACAGCTGAGTATTGCTAACTATTGCCAAATTTCTCTCTCTATATGAATTATGTCATTTTGCAGTCCCACCAGCAATATATCAGAGAGTCCATTTGTTTCCGCTTTGCCAAGCGTTTTGTCATGTTGTACGTTTGGATTTTGGAAAATTCCATGATTACAAAGTAATATATCAATTATTTTTTATTTGCTTTTCTCATACTATGGCTTAGACTAAATATCTTTACAAACTTATGTGGAATAGTTTTATTTCTTCTTATATAAACACTCTTTTCTTATTTTGTTTTACCCTCTGATTTTTGTTTTTATTTTCTTGACTTTTAAAAGTTTTTAAAATGTTAGAGGAATTAACTCTTTGCCTGCTATAAAAGTTTTAAATATGCTTATCAAGGCAAAATTTGTTTTATGTTTGGTATTTTTGTGCTAGAAAAAACATCTGGTCTTATTCATTTATCTTATATTTCAGTTCATTGAATTTTAGTTATAGATTATTTTTCCACTCTGTGTTTTCCTAAAGTTCTTTTTAGTTATTGAGCGATTTTATTTCACTACATGCTTATGTCCCTAATCTGTTTGGAATTTATCCTTGTATACGATCATATTCTTTATTTTCCAAATTGCTATTTACGTGTTGCTTAGTAAAAAGTCTATCTTTCCCCAATGAATTTTTATCCCATCCTTATTATATGCTAAAGTTCCATATACACTTGTAATTTTGCGTATTTTTTTCTGTTTCATTTGTCTGCCTATTCATCTGTCAGGACCACGTTGTATTAATTATACAAATTTTACAAAATGCATTCAGATGTGGAGAGATGTTCTCGTTCTTGCTTATTTTGGAAAGTTTTTCTTTTCTTTCTTTTTTTTTTACTTATAATTTATAATTGACTTTACTATTCCTGGAAACAAACAAATCACATGTTCAGACTTTTAATGAGATTACATTATTGTACATTAATGTAAGAAAATTTGATATATTTTACTGTCGAATAGTCCCAGTCAAGAAAAAAAAAACGATTATGCCATTTGTTATAGTTTATTATGACAGCTTTCAGAAGTGGTTTACAATTTTTTTCATATAGGTTCTACATTTCTCATGCTGTCTTAAATAGTACGTCCTAATCCATTATCCAAATATCTTGTTAATATTTGTATATTTAAGATTATTGAATTAGTAATGTTTTTATTACTTGCTTTTACCTTACTAAGTTTTGTTAGTGTGCCACAGTTTTCCATTAATTTTGTTTTCCATATATATAATCATATTATCTGCAACAAAACATAGTTTAAGTGTGTTTTTTCCCCAACACTATTACTCAAATTTGCATTCTCTTCTATATTTTAATGTCTTAATTAGCATGCCAAATAGTAGTAGCAATTGTGGGTGCATTTGTCAGATTCTGATTTAATAAGAATACTCTCTGGTTTCCTCATTAAGTAAGACACTGTTTCACTGTTTTTAGGATTTTTTTTTTTTTTTTTTTTTTTTAAGTTGGAATCACACTCTGTAACCCAGACAAGATTGCAGTGGTCCACTCCTGGCCACCGCAGCCTTGACCGCTGGGCTTCGGCGATCCTCCTGCCTCAGCCTTCCAAGTAGCCAGAACTACAGGCGCGTGCTACCACGTCCAGCTGCTTTTTATTTATTGTAGAGACGAGGTCTCGCCAAATTGCCCAGGTGGGCCTCGAACCGTGGATTCAGGAAATCCACTCGCCTCAGCCTCCCAAATTGCCGGGATTACAGGCTGAGTCACCGAGCCCGGCCAAGTTTAGGATCTTATATTTTATTTCTTTACAGTATTTTTCACTGATTCCTAATTTATTAATTCCTAAATAATTAATAATACTTATAATTATTTATCAAATGTATTTTAAGCAATACTGGAGATCAGGATTTTCTCTGTGGATATGTTAATATCCTGAGACATATTAATGTTTTTAAGAATATCTTGCACTACCAGAATTATCCTACTTGATCATGAGTTATGAGTTTTAAAATTTATTGTTGGATATTTTTGTTATTGTTTTATCAATAATTTTGTATCAATATTCATAAGTTATAGTATCTCATGTGTGTATATGTGGTTTTTTTTCAGGTATTTGTGCTGATTATACATTCAGTTTGTAAAACTGAATGTAGACATTTTGCTTCATTTCATTTGCCTTGGATACATTTTCAGTTGTGTCAGATTGCTTGATCTTCGAAGTTATTCCTGTATGAAACCATTTGGGCCTTTTGAGATCTGTGTGTGTGTTTGTGTGCATGTGTGCGTGTGTCTGTAGGTGTTCCATGACACTTAAACATGTTTGCAAAATGCTTTGCAAATAATCCCTTTTATGTTCTTTAAATTTTTTTCCTCTAATTTGTTAAACGTTTATTCTGTCAAATCTTTATGTAATTTTCTTTCTCCATGAAAAAACAAGTAGGTTGACTAGTTGTTGGTGTATTTTCCTTTTATTTCTCTTTAAAAAATCGACTTTTCGACTTTGAAAATTATTTTTACTTTTTAAAATATGATTACACCTGCTTTTGCCTTGTTAGTTATTTTTGTTTTATATAAGGCTATTTTGTCATTTTTGTTTGATTCTATAATTTTGTAGTTAGCTCATATATGTTATGACTATTTCTCTGAACACTGCTTTAGTTGTATCCTTTAGATTCAGATAAAGCTTTCCCTGAAAACTTGTAATTTTGACTTCTTTTTTTTAATCATTTAGATATTATATATATGGATTTTTCATATGAAATTTCTTTTTTATTTTCTATTATTTTTTAGTTTTGTTATATTGCAGTCAGTGAGTCATCTTATAGTTTTCAAATTTATGGAATTTACTAAAGATTTATTTTTAATAAAACATATGGTCATAGTTTGTAAATGTTCTGTATACTCTTAAAAATAAGTTTTTGTTTTCGCTATTATTAACATAAGGTTTGCCATTTGCTTATAAGGTCTGCCTTATTAATGCGGTTGCATGACATTCTATTATTACTTATATACCCCCGCTGGATCTATTTATATCTAAGGAATGTGTGTTTAAGTCTCCTAATGTTATCAGTATATGTCAACTGCTCCTGTATTTTCTGCTTTATGAAAAGTATTGCTATTACAACAACTTTACAAGTTTTAGTTACTAGCACTATACACTATTTTTCTTTTTCTTCATTTAGTAGTTTTTTTAGCTTAATTCTATATTATCTGTCATCAAGACTATTACCTTTGCTTCCGTTTTATTTACACTTACCAAAATATCTTTGTCATTTTGCTTTAATATAAGACATGTCTCTTGCATAAGTTATAGAGTTTCTTTGTAAGTTCTTAGACCACCACACCACTGTTGCTCTTTCTGTATCCATGTACATAGTGTTTGTTTGCATACTCTCTCACATCTTGGGACATGGATGTATTTTGCATTGATCATTCTGAGATGTATTTTCTCAAGTCTCTGTACTCTGATTTTTTTCTTTGGGGAGTAAATAATGGTTGATTTTTTTATGCTTGTTTTTAGAGTATTTTACATTATGTATTCTTTTTTAATTTCAGATGCTCCCACTCCTAAGCTATTATGTATATGATCTAATGCTTTTGGTAATTTGAGCCACTTATTCATATTCTTGATAACTTTTTTCTTTAAATATTATACTTAATCTACTTTATTTCTAGTATGCATGTTTTGGTCCAAATACAAATTGGGAATGTTATTTTTAGAAATAATATTTGTTAACACCTTACTCTGGTAGAGGTGGACCTGATCTTTTGTAGAGACATATGAGCTCTATTTAGGATTAGATTGTTACCTGGGCCAAGCCATTTTAAAACTGATTTTATTTTTAAGATGGAGGCGAAATGTAAAGTACTCTACTAGACTGTCTTATTTGACCTTTTATAAAACTGGCTTGTTAGTTTATAAATGGGATCAATATTACTTGAAGAAATGAGTTCCTAAGAGATTGACAACAGCATTAAATTTGGCAATTGTGTGCTAGATTACTTGAATAAATGAGTTCCTGAGAGACTGACAACAGCATTAAGTTTGGCAATTGTGTGCTAGGTTAATACCCAATAATATGGAAGTCTGAGGATCACAAGTTTGTAAAGTCTAACTCAAATGACATGGGTATTTTTGACAACTTTTGAACATTGAAAGCTGCAGCTTAATTGCAATATACTTTAAGTTTCACCTCTGAGAATTTATTGCCACTACCTAAATTTTTTATAGAGTTAATAATTTTTATAGAGTATATTAACACATAATATTTCAATATGTCATATGTAGGAAAATTCTGAATTTACAACTACATAATTATATGCATACATATATTTATATGCATTTTAAAGGTACAGTTGAAAATTGCTAAATCTTTGTCTTATTTCAATTTTGATATTCTGTGGTAAAAATTTCTGAATAAATGCAATTTCATATTGTATATCACACATACGTTCTTTTTACATGTCTTAATTTTCTTTGGGCCATATGAATTTTATTTTGCTAAACTACATGAGAAAGTGAGTGAAATTTAAGGAAATTGTTTTGCAAAAGTCAGATATTTGATATTAACTAAATATGCATTTAAAGCCTTCAATATTTCAGGCACTTTTTGAGATACTTGAGAAATATTTGTGCACAAAAAAAATGAAAAGCTCCTTGCCTTTTTGGTGTGTCTCACTCCTTTCTTTCATTACATCTGTAATTTAGATTTTTCCACCTGCTAACAAATGACAAATTGATCTTAAGTAGAAAATGGAATAATTTGAAATATTGTTAATGCAGGAGAGGAGTCACTCACAATTTTTGTGGACAAGCGGAAGCTGAGCAAGCGTTCTGAAGGAAGTGATTCAAGCACCAACAGCTCTTCCGTCACTCTGGAGACACTGCATCAACTCGCTGCTTCTTATTTCATTGACAGGGACAGCACCCTTCGGAGGCTTCACCACATTCAAATTGCATCCACTGCCATAAAGGTAAGAATGAGTTTAAACTAACACCAACCCCTTTTCTTGTTTTTCTTGTGCCAGAAATGCATTTCTGCATATTTACTCATCCTATTGACGTAAATAATTGTGTTATAAAAATATATTTAGCATCTTTTGTTTTGTTATGCAGTATATTTAAGATTAAATTTTATGTATTTTGATATGATATTTTCTTACTTGATAAGTGGCTTAAGGTTTTTCATAGTTAAATGTGATTGAAATATACTTGAACTATATTAATTTATCCTCGGGTGCACCAACTCCCTCACAAAGTATACATGGATACAACTTTGTTTTAATAACATCAATTTCTATTGTAAATCTTCCTAATTTATTTTTCACATTTAAAGGTATAGTGAGCTGTGGCTTTATTAAGCTCAAAGTGGTTCATGGCACACACTATCTTTAAGAAATTCTGGTTTAAGGAATATTTTCTTTTAATGTTAAAAATATATATTAAGAAGTATAAATGTTTGGTTACAAATTTCTAGAGGTTGAAATACATCATAATCTGGAATTAGTAAGTTAGTACTAGGTATTCACTAAAATCATTTGACTTCAACAGTATAAGATTGGCTTTACCGGAACTGAGAAAAGGTGAGAGCTTTAATTTACAAAAGAAAGAAAAAAGAAACATACACACACACACACACACACACACACAGAGAGAGAGAGAGAGAGAGAGAGAGAGAGAGAGAGAGAGAGAGAGAGAGGAGAAGTTGTGGTTTCCAAAAAGACAAAACGATAGATTTTATACATATTATCTGCCAAGTTAGGATAAAAAAGCCGTCATTAAACATAACATTTTATTTCCTTGTGAAACTAAAATATATTTTTGTGTCAGTTAGTTAAAAGTTACTACTTCAAATCTGTGGGGGTGCTAGGAAAAATTATTTCAAGGAATCTTTTTTGTTCAAGATGTCCTGGAGAAAATAAAAGGTGATACCTTAAGGGTTACTTACATAAACAATACTGCAAAATCTCAATATTGCTAGTAGATGGTTGGGAAAGAGATTCTGTAGATGTAGATTAAAGAGTATATTTGGACTACTTTTGACTGTAGGACTTTGTTATATTGAATAACATGTATATAAATAGTATTTATGCTGTATAGATTAAAATGTGGCCAGCATGAATGCAGATATTTTAGTTAATTTTAAAATTTTGTAGGGTTGGTTGTTGTTAGATACTCAGATTGAGGTTGCTGAGGAGAACTAGGTTTTTTTAGAAATCAATTTCAGTGATATATACAGTAACAAATTAAACAGTATTTTCTTGTAGAAGAAATAATTGCTACAAGTGTGTTTATTATATGAATATTTATTTTTTTCTGCACCATGTGAAATTATACAATAGGGTTGTCCTCATACTAAGTAAGTATGAGACACAACTCACGCCAAAACTTCATGAGTATTTGCACATACATCCCTTCTCCCACAGGAGAAATATGTGTCACGAAAAGCACATGTTTTAATGGGGCATACTATTATATATATGCATTTTTCTTAGACTCTGGTGATGCAACTGGGAATGCGAAGGCTTCCCGAAGCTTATAACCTAGCTGTGTGATGGAAATGAGACCCAAAGAAGTGGCTTTTAAAGGAATTGTGTGAACTAAGTAAGTAGTTTTGGGGAGGAAGAAGGAGTAACCTGGAGCCTGAGAGACACCAGCCTCATCTCTACAGGGTTCAGGGAATGCCCCTTCTCCATTAACTGTGGAAAGGAATTCCATAGCACATAATGGACATAATGGAAGTATTTTAAAGTGTGTCTACAGTGGCTGGAGGTGGGAGGCAAAGAGGGACTTTATGTCAAATGGAGAAAACAGGAAACTGAGTGATGCAGGAAGGATAGACTGTGAACAGAATTACCCAGACCTTGTGCTGTAACTGAGAAAAAAAGGGAATGAAGTATGCCCAGCTGGTAACAACAGAACCAGAGACAGGCACAGAAGGTCATAGGGAGGACATGCGTGAAGTGATAAGTTAGTGGAGAAGGGCAGTTAGACCTTCCATTATTTTATTTAGGCCAGAAGACAGTTCTTTTCTGAGGCAGTTGTAATTTTAAGTGACTAATTATTCTTCAGGCCAGGATCAGCTACACTCTGGGTTATTGTGAAGGTTCCAGGCAAAGGCTTTGTGCTAGTGTGCTGTGTTCAAGCAAGAATAAAGCTGGACACCCATGTCCATGTTCACTTCAGGAAGTCTACAGATTCCTTGAATTACATGCACACTTGTGTGTCCGTGCAGTTTTCTGGGGAGAGTATCCTTTATTTTCATTGGTTATCAAATGTGTCTCTGCACAGATAAAAGGTGCCTCTCACTAATTATAAGTCAGCAGAATATGAGAGGGACTGAGTAGATATTGGAGGGGTTGTGGGTAGACTGGCTCCATGGGCATTCAGCTACTGAAATCTTTTTTAGTTGAATAAACAATTCAATGCAATGTGCTCTTACAGTGTCTCTGAAACCAGTATCTTAAATTCCTAAAGGTTGACTGCATTGCTTTTATATTTTAAAATATCAAACTAATGGTAGCAAGATCCACAGATATTTTAATTTGGCAATGTAGCTTGTGATTTAAGTGCCATATAGTAGACGTTTAATTTTCAGAAAAAATGTTGAATAAAGTTGTTCCTTGATTCACATAATTTAGGAGACTAAGGATTACTGAAAAATAAAGTCAAATAAGATTATTATGCAGTAATAGCAAAAATATAATTAAATCTGCAAAATCATGCCAGCTTTTATCATGCTAATTCTTGCCAAACACAGAGTTGAACAATTAATGTTAACTATGAGCCAGTTTCTAGAAAATGGAATACAGCAATTTGTTGTTTTTATCTCTTATAATTACAAATATAAATGTGGGTTATAGAATGTTAACATATCTGTAAATAGAAAAAAGCTACTGAAATTTCCATGTTGCTTAATTAATTGCCATACTATTGCTATTAATGACATTTATATCAAATATTATTTCTCAATATTATCTGTAGTATGATCACAAGCCAAGTATAAATGTCTAGAATTGTTCATTCTTTTCTGGAGAGTCATTTCAGTATACTCCAGTAATCTAAAAAACTACACAAACATTCTTAAGTTTCTTTAATTTAAGTTACTTTAATAAACTTAAATATTATGTAGATGACAGTGATGAGAAATTCCTGGGTGATATTTATTTATTTTTTAAGTTGGAGTCTCACTCGGTCGCCCAGACTGGAGTGCAGTGGCGATCCTTCTGCCTCAGCCTTCCAAGTAGCCACAGACACACGCCACCACGCCGGGCTAGTTTTTGATTTATTGTAGTGATGAGGTCTCACCAAGTTGCCCAGGAGGGTCTCGAACCCGCGGACTCAGACAATCCACTCACCTCGGCCTCCCAAGGCGCGGCATTACAGGCTGAGCCACCGAGCCTGGCTGGCCCCTGGGTGATATCTAATCTATCCCTGATATATTACGGCATATGCATTTTCAAAGAGCATTTTTTATTGCTTCAAGTTGAAAATACATGTGAGTAAAAATATATTTTATATTATAGAATGCTATTAAAATGTTTAAAGCAGGGCGGGTGCAGTGGCTCATGCCGGTAATTCCAGCACTTTAGCAGGCCAAGGCTTGAGCCCAGGAGTCTGATCAGTAGTACAGTGAGACCTTGTCTCTACAAAAAAAAATTAAGAAATGGGTAACAGTTACTCAGGAAGCTGAGGTGACAGGATTGCCCGAGCTCAAAAGGTCAAGGCTGCAGTGAGCCATGATTGTGTCACTATACTCCTAATAATAGTAACTATTGTTTTTCTAAAATTATAACTGATGTTTACTGTATTTCTGGTATTCTCCTAATACAGAAAAAATTGGATAGCTTTTAAAATTATAGTGTTTAAAAGTTTTGATCAATAGACCTAAATAAAGCAGAAACAATATATTAAAATTACTTAATGGTCAATATTCCAGCTTAAAAAACTGATCTTCAGTTTCTTTTTTAATGCTTCATAGTTTACTTAAAGAGTTGTAGGTGATGTTAAGAAGAGACTCTATGACTAACTCTAAATTTACGTTTCTGAAATTATAAAGTTCAACAAATTAAAACTTAAGAAGCTATTTATAAAATTGAGCTTGGTAACAAATTTTCAAAGAAATATCTTTGAAACGTAAATGATGTGTTCTTTAAGAGTAACATTAGTAAAGCAATTTATGTTTTATTTTATTTCTATTTTTTAAACTTACTTTAAGAAGACCCAAGATAAGAAACATTTCATGTAAATCATTCATAATAACTGCAGGTTTTAAATTTCACATATTGTTTGCATTTTCAGAAAGAATTCACATTTGGTTCTCTTTTTATATTGCATATTTTTAAAATGTACAACATGATGTGTTACTATACTTTTACATAGTGATGTAGACAATGTTATCTATTTGTTAGATTTCATATAAAAATGAGATTATTCAGTATCTTTCTGTGTCTGCCTTATTTTACTTGCCATAATGTACTCCAGATTCATTCATATCATAAAAGGCAGTAACTTCTTTTTCTAAGACTCAACAACATTTCATATGCACACACACAAACAGGCACACACAGATATGCAGTTACAACAACTGTTGTATCCATTTGTCTATTGACAGATACTTATGTTGTTTTCCTATCTTGGCTATTGTGAATAATGCTGCAATGAACATGAGAACAAAGATATCTCTAAGAGGTGCTGATTTCATTTCTTTTGGATATATACTTAGAAGTGGGATTGCTGGATCATTGATAATTCTATTTTTAATTATTTGAGGACTTGTTTTCTATAATGGCTGTGCCAGTTTGCATTCCAATCAACAGTGTATAAAAGTTCCCTTTTCTCAACACCCTGGCAAATACAGTATATGCTGTTTCTTTTTAAAGAACAATCACCCCTATGGTTTTATAAGAATGTTTTAACCTATGCACAAATTTAAGTACCTGTACAATAAATAACACTTAGCAAGTTAGAAATTTTGATCAAATTGACCATAAGTGTATCTGAATTTTTTTCATGTATACATATTTACCAGCAGAAATTATTTTTGGCAGAAAGGAATAAAATATTATTCCAGTATAACTTATGTATATAAATAAATAAAAATTTAATGTTATGATTAAATTAATGCAATTAAAATTTCCAGAATCTTTAGTAGTTTTGTATATGTTTCATAATCTGAATTTTTTTTTTTTTTTTTTTGAGTTGGAGTCTCACTGTCGCCCAGACTGGAGTGCAGTGGCCGCTCCCGGCCACCACAGCCTCGACCTGCTGGGCTCCGGCGATCCTTCCGCCTCAGCCTTCCGAGTAGCTGGAACTCCAGGCGCGCGCTACCACGCCCAGCTGATTTTTTATTTATT
>CAUYQG010141951.1:0-16386 GCA_963574415.1 Tarsius wallacei
GGTGTGGTAGCGCACGCCTGTAGTTCCAGCTATTTGGAAGACTGAGGCGGAAGGCTCACTGGAGCCCCCAGGTTGATGCTGAGGTAGGCCTCGAGTGTGCCACTGCACTCCAGCCCAGGCAACGGATTAAAAAAAAAAGAAAAAAAGATATTCAGTTTATTTTGCGTTGTGACCTCAGCTCTCTCATCTACTCCAGAAAATTAAGAACTTGCAGATTATTGGCTTTTTGTCATTATTAGTGTGGAGTGACATTTTTCTTGTGATTTTCAACATCCTATTTGGAAGTGGAACACTACAAAACTAAGTTTTTGATTATTAAAGTTAATAAGTATTAAAAATATAAAAATGTGTCTTTCAAGGACTGGTAGCATGTCTTATCCATCTGCATATCTGCTTTCTTTGGTGAGGTATAAAGAATGTAAGAATGAGATTTCTCAGACCCTGGCTGTAGACCTCTTAAGCTAGGTATCTTCTCAGTTTGTTTTCTCTTTCACCTCCTCTTTGCAGCTGCCCTCCCTCTTTATGAGACCAATAATGGAGTGAGAAACTCTCACTGTGCTTGAATGCAAGCCTTGGTTGACAAAGTGAATGGTTTTTTTCCCCCTCTTTCAGCCAATCAACAGTGGAAAGTTTATGTTATTTTTGTGCCATTAGCTTACCTAGTTATCTTTTAAATTGCCAAGTGCAGTTAAATCTCCCTTCTCTAGGGTTTAACCAAGCCGGGGGTAGGTTTGCTTTCTACTGCTAGTGGAGGAAAGTATCGCAAAGAGAGATGATGGCTCTTCCAGATGACATTAACTGTCCAAAGAGAATTTATCACCTCCTGAGATAAATTTAGCATTAAGTGGCCCAGATTGATGGCTGTTTAACAGCAACATTGCAATACTGTATAGTAGGATCTTTTTGGGAACAAAAGGATAAAAACAAAAGTTCTAACTCAGTGTCCAGACTGTGGTCATGGTGTCACTACTGTCACTTGGTACTTCTGAGGATGACAGGTCGGGCATGGGGAGCTTGTACCATGGCAAGAGATGTCAGCCTTATGAGTAAACTTTTAGAATAGGTCAGGAAGTAAATGATTGCTTTTTCATTATTTGGGGCTTTTAAAGATAATTCTCCCAACTCCCTGTATAGGAATACTGACAAATATTCTTTGTTTCCATAGTTTTCATTAGTTCAAGATTCATTGTATGTGAGACTATGGGAAACATGACCAAATCAGCTATATTGCTATTTATTAATGATCACTGGAACAGCTGAGTCAATCCTGTTTTCTTCTAGAAACCAAAGTTCAAATAGGATAGTTTCCATTTAGAGTGGCTGAAATCTTCTGAGTAGTGAATGTCCGAGTCCAAGGGCAGGTAGGTGTCAGGATGGCTACAATGTATCCTTGGTTTTGTCCTAAACAATGTACAATTTCTTCCATTCAGTGTTATTATCTTCAGTGTAAAAAGTTTAGAGCAGTATTATGTCTTAGAAAATAGAAATATGTAAAATGTGATCGAGAATTATTTCAAATATCCCTCAAAGGATAGAGGATGATAAAGACACCCAGTTTCATCATCCAGATTTAAAAAAGGATGACTTTCCCCCTCACTTTTGTGTCAGGTCATTTTCAATTTTATGAAAGGAAAGCTCCCTAGCATCATAGCAGCCGATTTTACCACTATGCTAGAATTCATGGTGCACATCTTCCTGGTTTTATAGATTATCACCTCCAAACACTCACGACACAGGCCTTCCTTCCCATTCTCCTGATTTCCTCGCCCTCCTCCCTAGCCTCCTGCATAATTCAGGAACGCTTGCTCAAGTTCAGTCTCTGCAGGCTGCCCTTCCCCTTCTGTCTCTAGCAGAAGTCCAGGCAATCCTTCTACCTCAGCCTCCTGAGTAACTGGGACTACAAGCATGCACTACTACGTCTGGTTAATTTTTAAATTTTTTATAGAGATGAGGTCTCCCTATGTTGCCCAGGTTGGTCTCAGATTCCTAGACTCAAGTGATCCTCCTGCCTTGGTCTCCCAAAGTGGTGCGATTACAGGCATGAGCTGCTGTACCCAGGTACAAGAAGCTCTTTACATCCGCTGAACTTTTAAGTTTACAGTTCATACATTTTGTTCACATCACAGTCAACTCATCTTACTAGAATTGTCTTCTAAATTCTCAGTAGCATCATCCACAAACGTGTATGTGGACATGTTTTCACTGTATTCATTAATTTTTATGGCTGTGGATATTCCACTGTACTGGTATAGCACACTTCTGTTGGCAGAGGGTACATATTTGGGTATTCTAAACTATGCTGTTATGAATATTGTGTATCTCCTGTTGCTCATGTGTAAGTTTTTTAAAAAGTAGAATGGCGATGCAGAAGATATGTATATATTAAACTTTACTAGATACCGCACAGTCTTTCACAAAATGATTACATTCCCCCAACGCTTAATACTGGCAAAATTTTAAATTTTCACTTATCTGATATAAAAAATGTATTGGCCTTTCCTATTTCCTATTTTTAAAAGTTTCTGATTTAGTCTTTTACTCATTTTTCATTGGGCTGTCTCGTATTTTTATTAGTTTACAGGATATGCATGAATATACACATATATTGCCCTAGTGTGTATATATTTATATATACGGAGCTAGGTATGTTTATGTGTAGATACATACATACATGTGCATATGTAGTCTAGATTCTGATCCTCTGTTGTTTGTATGTATTGCATATATCACCTCTGAGTTTATGACTTTCCTTCATGCTATCTTTTGATGGACTCAGACTTTTAACTTTAATGTAGTCAAATTTAGCAATTTTCCTTTATATTTTATGCTTTTATTTTGCAATATGTTTAAGAAATCTGTCAGCACCCAAGATGTTTTTTAAAAAATTACTTGTCTTCTAAGTTTTCAGATTTTGCCTTTCACTTTAAATCTTCAGTCTATCTCAGAATCAATCCTTGTATTTGTTGTCATATGGAAAAAGCATTTTATTTTTTGTGTGAAGAACCCATTGCTTCCTAACAGATGAGGTTATTTCACCTTTCCCCCCATGATCTATAATGATATTTATCTCATAAGTCAAGCATCCACATGTGTGGATATTGCTCTTATTCCAGCTTGTTCGTTTAACCCTGGAGCTGCACATCTGTAACCGCCTTACTTTTATCATTGAAAAAAATTTATTTATTCATTTTTTAAATTTTAGAGTTATGAGGTACATGTGAGGATTTGCTAGATAAGCCACAGGCATGCAGATGGGGTTTGGGCTTCCAGCGAGTCTTCTCTCCCCCTAAAAGTGGACATGGTACCCAGTGGGTGGTTGTGTGCCCCTTAACCCTCCTTACCTCCCCCACTAGCAGTGCCCAGTATCAGTATCCTCACTTGTACCCCATAACTCTATAATAAAAAAAAATTAGAAAGAAGAAAGTAGACTAAAAATATTATCAATTTTTTAAAAAAATGATAAAACTAAGGTAGTTACAGATGTGCGGTTGCAGGGTTAAACCAGTAAGCTGGAGTATCAGTATCAGAACACATATACTGCCGGACTCAGTGGCTCAGCCTGTAGTCCCATGATTTGGGAGGCTGAGGTGAGTGGATTGCCTGAGCCCGCGGGTTCGAAACCCACCTGGGCAACTTGGCAAGACCTCATCTCTACAGTAAATCAAAAAATTAGCCAGGTGTGGTAGTGCACGCCTGTAGTTCTAGCTACTTGGAAGGCTGAGGTGGAAGGATCACCCGAGCCCAACAGGTCGATGCTGTGGTGACCGGGAGCGTACCACTGCACTCCAGTCTGGGCAACAGAGTGAGACTCTAACTCAAAAAAGAAAATTAAAAAAAGAATACGTATACACACATATGTCTATACACATAAACATACCTACATTAGCACCTTTGTGCTCGCATGCCCAATGTTTAGGGCCCATTTGTGAGTGAGAACATATGATACTCAAGTTTTTTTGTTTCTGTAATAGTTCACTTAGAATGATGATTTCCAGTTGCATCCATGTTGCTGCAAAGGACATAATTTTGTTCTTCTTTATGACTGTGTAATATTCCACTGTGTATATCTACCACATTTTCTTTATCCCATTTACTTTGTCTTTTAAATTTATTTTTTATTATAGAGTTGTGGGGTACAAGTGAGGATTAACTACATAAACAGACCGCATGCAGGTGAATCCTGGGTTTCTAAATGTCCCTCACTCGCCCTGGGAGTGGACCAGTGAGTAGTGTTTCACATGCCCCCTGCCCGCCACCCTCCCTATTTCCCCTCGCAGTGCTCTGCAACTGTCAATCCCCCCCTTGTAATAATGTGACTAGTGACCAGAGCCCACATATTAACCAGTCTACTTTCGATTGGCATCTGGGTTGATTCCATGTGTGTTCATTGCAGCACTATTTACAATAGTTTCATGATTTTTTTTTTTTTTGAGTTGGAGTCTCACTCTGTTGTGCCCAAGCTGGAGTGCAGTGGCATGCTCACGGCCACCACAGTCTTGATCTGCTGGGCTCAGGTGATCCTTCCACCTTAGCCTTCCAAATAGCTGGAACTAGAGGCACACACTACCGCGCTTGGCTAATTTTTTTGATTTATTGTAGAGACGAAGTCTTGCCAAGTTGCCTAGGCTGGCCTCGAACCCCTGAACTCAGGCAATCCTCTCGCCTAGGCCTCCCAAGGTACTGGAATTTACAGGCTTGAGCCACTATGCCCAGCCAATTTTATTATTTTTTGTTGATACATAGACAGACATCGCTTTTTCTTCTACTTTTCTGGCTATTGACCTTTTATTCTTTCAATGCGATTGCTTTGGGTTTTATAAATTCTTTGCTATAATTATATCTTCTTTTTCTTTTTTTTTTTTTTTTTGAGTTGGAGTCTTACTCTGTCGCCCAGACTGGAGTGCGGTGGCTGCTCCAGGCCACTGCAGCCTTAACCCACTGGGCTCCGGCAATCCTTCTGCCTCAGCCTTCCAGGTAGCTGGAATTATAGGCATGCGCTACCATGCCCGGCTGATTTTTTGATTTATTGTAGAGATGAGGTCTCGCCAAGTTGCCCAGGTGGGTCTCGAACCCGCGGGCTCAGGCAATCCACTCACCTCAACCTCCCAAAGCGTGGGATTACAGGCTGAGCCACCTAGCCCAGCTTATAATTATATTTTCAAAGTCTAAAAGTAATCAATGTCTCTACTTCCCAATATTTTATTTTGGTTTTGCTTATTATTTTTACCAAACATTTTACAAAAATGTATCTTATGTGTTTTTCTAGCCCTCAAAGACTAGATGTATTTTATTGTTTTATTGAGGCAGTATTTACATTATGATGCATTTTGCTCATCTCTCCTTCTATCTGAGATGACCCTACTTCTACCTGCAGAACATATTTTAGGATTTTTTTAAAATTGAAGATCTCTTAGTAGTAAACCCTTAGTAATTTATGTTTATGAATAATTTATTTTATTTAGTTTGTTCTCATTTTAAAAATATATTTTCTTGAAGGATGAATATTTTCTTTTATCATATAACATGGAATTTCATTGTTTTCTAGATACCCTAGCTTCTGCTGAGGATTCAAACTTCTTTGTAATAATTTTTGTTTCTTTGCTTTTTCTTCTGGCTGCTTCTCATACCCTCTCTTAATCTTTTGTGTTCTGCAGTTTTCTATTATAATTATAGGGTTCCTAGATTTAGGCAAAAAAAAAAAAGTCCAATTTAATTTCAAAAAATTGAATTTCACATTAACAATGAGTCCTTTCTTCCTTCCTTCCTTCCTTCCTTCCTTCCTTCCTTCCTTCCTTCCTTCCTTCCCTCCTTCCTAGGTAAGAATGCCCATGTAATATTTGGGGCATACTTACATACTGATAATTATATTCATTGTTTATATGAAACTCAAATTTAATTGGATGTCTTGTATCTCCATTAGTATGTCTTTTCTGATGATTGTCCAACATTTTGTTTTTATTGTTGTTGACAATTTCATGATTCTGGAAACTTTATCTGAAAATATTCTTACAGGCTTGCATTGACAGTGAATTTATATTGGCTTCTGACGTGTCTGTGGGCAGCAAAAACTCAGGACTGCTTTTTATAAAACCTCAACTCTAAAATTTTGTTTTTAAATTTCTTGTACCTTGAGTCTTTTAAATTATTTTCTTCTTTTGAATGCTTTACTAGGAGTCTTATCAGTGGTCCTGGCCCTATCCAATGCCTGTGTGATATCTTCATTGAGATGTTTTGTAGGTATCTCCTCTCAAAAACAACACGTTCAAAATCAAGTTGATTTTCTCCTCCTACTCACTCCTGTAGCTCACTTCCTCCCTTCTGGGCATACTTTCCCATTCATGTTCAATTCCTTTAACCTTAAGTCATTCAAACTTGGGGTTTTCTAAGTGCCCAGAAGAGACAAACTGATTTGCCCACTCAGAGTCTATGATCTGTCTACCCTTGGTCAAATCACCTGGGCTAGGTGATTGGAATTTGGAATGAGAAGAATTGATGTACTATCAGAAGAGTTATGGGAACAACCTTGTTGAGAAAGGACTGCATTAAACAAGTGGAGTTCTATATTTACTACATTAAAGAAAACATTCCAACAAAACTTTTTCTAAAATCATGTTGTTAAATCCAACGGTCTTTTTTCAATATCAGACACTTTACCATTTCCTTCTCTTTTTATTTCTTTACTTTTAGACTGGCATTCACAACACCAAACATCTGATGGCTTTCCTCTGATTCTACTGACTGTTCCTTCTCAGACTTCTTTTTAGTGCCCCTTTCTCCTGATCTCTAAAAGTTGAGATACTCACATGCCCAATTTTTGGTATCACCTCTTGTTCAACTGTAATTGCCTCTTTGAGGACCTTTTCCCATCCCAGGGCTTTGAATTCCATCTACATGAGATGACACTCATTTTCATATCTCTAGCTTAAATCCCTTCCTCAAACTTCACACTCACATACTCAACTGCCTATTTGACATCTCACTTGTAAATAAACAGTGCAAACCTCACATGTCCAAAACTGAGATCATGACTTTATACCCCTAAACCTACTTTTCCCATTCAGTATTGGTCACTACATTTTCTCCAGTTACTCTGTTCAAAATGCCATGAGCCATTCTTTACTCTTCACTCTCAAACACCCTGTGCCTATATGTTGTCAAGTTCTGTTTGCTCTTCCTTCAAATGTATCTGGAGCCTGACTACTCCTCATCTTCTCTATTGCCATGACTCTAGTTGGTCACCCATCTCCTAGATTGTTGCAATGGTCTGTTTCCATTCTTGTTTCTTTTTGGATCCTTAATACATAGTAGCCAGAGGTTTTAAACCCCTCTGCTTTCAAACCTCCAGTGGCTTCTCACTCAGTAAAAAGCCCAAGTCCACCCTATGAGGGACTGAGAGTCACAAGGCAGAGCACACATTGCTTGCATTACCTCTCTCGCTCTTGCTCACTCTTTCTACATACACCAGCTTCCTTGCATTTCCTGGAACTCACCATAGCCTGCACTTCTGGAACTCTGCACATCCTGTTCCTTCTGCCACTCTCTCCACAGACCTCTGCATGACTCACTTTCTCATCTCCATTACTCCTTTATCCAAATTTCACATTCTTAGTGAGGCTTCCTATTTCATTTTAGCATGTGGCATTATTTATTGCCTATATATATTTATTGTATCATTTTATGCTTTTTATTATTTATCTTTCCCATAAGAATGTATACTCTTTGAGGAAGCGACATGTTTTCTCCTTTACTCAATATTTTGTTTTCAATTTCTAGAAGTGAGCATAGTACATGGACTACTATTGGTAAGCATTTGTTAAATTACTAAAATAATTTATTAATAGATCATATCGAGTCCCACAACAATACTAATAGGTAAACATTGCTTTCATTATTAGGCGAGGCTACTGGAATTCAGAGATTATGCCATTACTCGCTTACTCTAGTAAGATCATGACTGGATTCAGACTCAAACTTTTATGATTTTGAAGACTCTAGACTCTCCTTATGTTATTTCTCCTAGTAGAGGTGAAAGATAATGCCTTAAACCTACTAGTTATATAGTAAATTCTTGTTGATTGTAAGAGGTATCTGTACTTTGAATTATTTTTCATGATTTTTAAGCTTTATTGATGTCTTATTTATTCAACTTAAATGTTGTCATCTTTCCTGAGAAGGAAACAATCATTTTGCTGCTGTTTGTCTTCTACTCCAAATTATATATGTTCTTTTGCAAGTTAAAAAAAAAAACAAAAAACAAAACTTACATCTTTCCCCTGCTTTATTTTCTGAATTAAGCACCAAGAAGTCAATTTAAGATTTATTTTATGTGCCATGACCTTGGTCTAGCCATCATAAACCGATTTTGAATTTCTGATTTTCCCTAAATCTTTAATGACACACTTCTGTAAAATGTCCTAAATCTCCATGCCTCCCTCTGTGTAACAAGAGTTAGATGACTTTATGAAAAATTTGTATTGCCAAAAAAAGTCTTTCCTTCCTTGTGTTTACTCAATGTCATCTTCTTCCAAATTTCCAGTTTTCTGTGAATGGATTTTCACACAACTATCAAGCACTGGAAAGCCAAGGAGGCAAGGGCCATGATTGATTAGGATTGCCACCATATATAAACCTGGAAATCTGTTCCCGTGACAAGATAAGCACAGACAAGAGACTCGATCAATGCCAGCAGCTGCCAGATGTTAAAGCATACATTTTGGCCAGCAATTCTAAGGAAGACTAACCAGCTTCAGCACAAAGAATGCCTTGTGTGTACTCCCCGAACAGGAGGTGCACCCCTGATGGAAGTTTAGTGACTTTTTAGATCAGAGTGATGCGTGTGATTGCTGTTAAAATGTCACCCTTGGTAATGTCATTGTAGGGCTCTTTCATCAAAATGAGGTGTCGGTGCTAGCCACCCACACAGCCAATTGGAGTCCAGACATCTATTGATGAAGATGCTGCAGTATAGGGCTACAGATTTCAAGACAGATTGTCTATGAGCTAAACACACACTCATCCTTTGCTGTGGCAAGAAGAACGGCTGCAGAAAGTCATTCTGTTTTTTGATTCATGTGTCTTGGGTATAAAACAAACCTTTATCCTGCCTTTATCCCTATCCTGTTTGCAAAGTTAAAAGTAATTGTTTTAAAAGTCTGAGATTTACTAAATGGTCAGCTATTTTAATAAGAGGAGTTGCTGTGGAGATAAGATCTTGCTGGACATGTGAATAACATGGATTACTACTAAATGTGAAAAACCCAGAAGGCAAATGTTTTCATAGCTAACAAAGGTATCAATTCATCATGGCCTGAATCAGGAAAAGGTCTTTATTCTCCATCATACATCATACAGCTTCATCTTCTGCCCCTCCCCCCCATGGAAAATACCCAGAGAGTCATTCAAAGGTGAACCTTATTTTCCTTTATAAAAAAATACCTTTAAAAAACATTTTTGTTCTCAGGATCATGAAGTTCCTTAAGAGCACAAATGATTCTCCTTTGTAACTGGAATGGAGAGAGAAATACTGGCCCGTGTGCTTCAAGTGTCTTCTTTTGACAGGACTGAGTGTACTTTTCTGCTGGGCATTGTGCCCAGCTCATTGTGAGTATATATTCATCCCCTCTTTTTTTAAAATTGAAGCTTTTATTCTAGTCTCTTTAGAGATAATGGGACCACACGTTCTATCATCAGAATGATTCTGCTTTTTGAGTAACTTAGCAAGGGTTTCCGGAGTAGAAGTTATGTGCCTTCCTATTCTCTGGCATGCAAAAGAAGATCATTTCACTCATGGTCTTGGTTCCTGTATCTTTTATAAACACCTGTACTCTCATTTGAAATGTCAACTCCATTGTCTTACCCTAGTGGAAGAAACTTCAAATTCACTTCCTCTATGCTTTCTTGAAAATGCAGCTGTTGCAATGTTCTTACTCTAGTGAGGAATCTTTAGAAATATGGAGGAAAAGAGCAAGTAACCCGAGTTGACAAGTCAGGACAATGAAAATAGATAATTTTTTAAAGAAAATTTTTAGCATAAACTTAGATTTAACAAAAATAAGTCAGGGGGTGTGCCATGAGCTGCAGAGCTGTTAGCCTCGTTACTCAGTGTCCTTGAATCTCAGATTTATGCTCTGTGAACTCAGATTAATAATATTTACCCTGCCTCCTACAGTTATTAATATTCATGCCTGCTATGTATTTACTGTTGGAGAATGTAGAATAATGAAAATTCAGTGACCAAAATGACCAGACAAGAAATCGATTCTTGGGCTGGACGATTAATATGGAGCTTGTTCTTATCACTTCACTTTTGTGTGGTGCAGTTGGAAAGGGTTCCTTGTCTCTGCTCCTTTTTAATTCAAAATAATAAAGGAGGCTTTCGGTGGCAAGGTTAGCATTCTTGCTCTGTGCTGTGACTGTTGGTTGCCGTTTGTTTCGCCTTCTTTGGAAAACAAATAATGAACTAATTTGTTACTTAGTAGCGACAAATGAACTGGCAGGTACATCAAGCGGTAAACCACGGGTGCTTGGCAAATTTACATCTAGAGGTCAGTGAGACTCAAGCCCCGAATGTAGGTCTCACTGGAATGTAACTGACATTATGAGACACCTATTAAAGAATATGTGAAGTTCAATGACTCCAGGGGGAGGCTGGGAGTGTAAGATTCATCCAGAATCTTGCTGACTCTCTTGGAACGCAGGCTGAACTGGGAAGTGAGGGATGGGCATAGGTCAGAGACACGTGGTTCAGGCGAATGCCTGGTGGGCCTTGGCTCCCAGGGAATCACTGGGATTCCTACCCTTGAGGAAGAAACTTATGATGCTAGGCACCTCAGGCCTCTTAAAATTGCAGGTCAAAAGTGATATTTAAGTAATTTGGAGAGAACAGTTAGAGCTTCTTCTTCAGCGATTAGCGTATTCATGTGGGTAATGTGCTGAGCAAAAATAGGAGGTAGATGGCTATGATATGTTCAGAACATAATTCCCTTCCACGGCACCCTTCACAGGACACTCTCCCTCAGATTTGGAATCTCATGGACTGGTGATGCCTCTTTATTCCCCTCTAATGTGTCTCACATCTGTCCTCTTCTCACGGCACTGAGGCATTTTACACCTGTGCTATACAACTCCAGATGATGGCAATGGCTTCTCGCCTCTGATCTGACCTCCTGCATTCTTGCTATATTAGTTTTTTCAGGCATACCCCTTATTTGAGGCACTAACTTGTTCAAAAACCCTCAGTAGCTCTTCATTCAAGTAGAGAATATGCAGTCCCAGCATGTTTGAAGTCTGAGGCAGGAGGATCACTGGAGGCCAGGAGTTGGGGGTTGCAGTGACCTATGATTGTACCACTGCACTCCAACCTGGGTGAGAGAGTGAGACTCTGTCCTTAAATATTTTTTAATTGACCTGTAGTTAAACCCCTGTGGAAAGTGCTTTGGAGATTTCTCATATAACTAAAAACAGACCTATCACTTGACCCCTAGCAATCCCATTACTGGATATGTACTCAAAGGAGCACAAATCACTCTACCAAAAAGACACCTGAATGTGCATGTTTATTACAGCATTATCCACAAGAGCAAAAACATGGAACCAACCTAGGTGCCCATCAGTGGTGGAGAGGATAAAGAAATTGTGATATGTATACACCATGGACTATTATACAGCCATAAAGAAGAACAAAATCATGCCCTTTGCAGCAATGTGGATGCAGCTAGAGACTATCATTCTGAGCAGATTATTTCAGAAGTAAACAACTGAATATCATAGGTTCTCCCTAATAAGTGGGAGCTAAACACTGTATTTCCACAAAGATAAGAATGACAGATACTGGAAATCCTAAAGGAGGGAGGGGGTAAGGGCTGAAAAGTACCTACTGGGTACCATGTCCATGACCTGGATTATGGGCCCAATAGAAGCCCAAACCTCACCACCATGCAATATTTTGATGTAACAAAACAAACCTACACACTTACCCCTTGAATCAAAATAGAAAAAAAAAAAAAAAGCATGGTGGCCAAGCAACTCAGGAGGCTGAGGCAGGAGGATCGCTTGAGCTCAAGAGTTTGAGGCTGCAGTTAGCTATGATGGGGCCACTGCATTCCAGCCTGGATGATGGAGTGAGACCTGTCTCAAGAAAACAAGTGAAGAAGAAGAGGAGGAGAGGAAAGGGAAGGGGGGGAGGGGAAGAGGAGAAGGAGAAGGAGGAGGAGGAGAAGGAGGAGAAGGAGGAAGAAAAGGAGAAGGAGGAGGAGGAGAATCAGCAGTTACTGTTGTCCAAAGTCTTTATTTTGATATTCCCAACCCTCAGTGACCTGGGTCTAACCTCCCTGTCCAAGCCTTAATTTTATTCCCTTCAGTAACACTCTGTCCCATAGGAGGGGAGCTTCCTTGTTCTAGTTCCTTATCCTGCACACACCTGGGTTAGTTGTCAACTCATGTCCTGTGAGCTTTTGTTACAACTCGTCTTGCCTTATTTGGGAATTAAGGAAAAGGTCTCTTCCACACTTGCCTTATTTCCATCCACTCTAACTCACTGACTTTTCCCAAAGGCTCCCCCAGACTCTCCATCTAAAGTCACTTCCCCAATCTTCAGGGTCCAGGGCCAAGGCCACCACTCCCCACATTCCCTAGCCACCTCTGCCCAAAATGAAGGCAGCCCTCCTTCCTTCAAACCCCTGTCACACTTTAACTGTACTTTTTAAAGGCAAACATATTTTTTACCCTGCATTTTAGAATTAAATGCACTTGCTGTATTTCCTTTCAGTGAATAAACTCTTTGTGGTCACAGTCCATCTCTGATTTATCTTGTGTTCCTGTTTTAGCTCATTACATAGAGTTGGCAATGGCTAAGTATTTGTTGAATGAAAGTATTTCCATTTTGCCTTTCCATATTCTTATTTGGAAATGCCAGAATGCATGGGTATGTGTGTTTCATTTTCCAAAAGCTCTGTGCTTTTAAATTCTGACCTGAGACAGAAGTTAAGATGATGATGTTATAGAATATTCATACACTTATGTTATCATATCTCATCCCCAAAACGGTTCCTTAAATGGCTTAGCTGACTAAATGGATTGCCTTCGTTTTAAGGATCATTTAAATATAATCTTCCTCCCTCAAATTATTTCAATCACTGTGAGCTTTTGCTGACCTACTTTTGAACCAGTGGAGGGAACCTTTTGAGAGCCAACATTTGTTATTGCAGACGAGATAATAGTGTTATTATAGTTATATGCTCCTGTAAGCCCTGTTCCTCACAACATCTAAATTAAATAAGAGGATTCAGATGATGTCCCACGTCACCTATTGAGGTTCAATAGGGCTTTCAAAATAACACACCCCTTTTTACCCCATTTTGAACTGACTGAAAAACAAAACCAATATATTAGGCAGTTAGTAATACTAAATATGACTTTGATTGATAACGAATCTGATGATGGAGAAAATGATTACACTTGTAGACAAATGGTATTCTGATATCAGAACCCCTGATTTAGACAGATTGATGATCTAGTCACTGGAAGTATTGGGCCCAGGCAGGTATCTACCCATAAGGTTGAAGCGTGGATTCCAAAACACATGGCTGGAAAGAGCCAAGAAGGAACCCTGTGCCTGGGGCCACCAGCTATGCCCAGGGAGGGAGATGGAGGCACTAGGGGAGCCACCTCGCCTGTCTTTCCAAATGAGCTGTTGGATCAAGTCCCGCTTTCTTCACTGGCTGAGGCTGGAGTGCAGGGTCTGAAGGTGACTAGTGACCACAAGTGTCTTCCATGTGGTAAGGCCATCGACAGGGACAGGAACGACAGGACTAGGACCAACTATGCCCTCTCCCCAGCACTTGCTCCCCACATGATGATGATAGAGTGCACAGAATAAAGATGCTAGAGCTTTTCTCTTTTTTAAAACAAGACAAACATTTGAATCTTCACAATTTCCGGAGGTGTGACTTTAACAGCTACATGAACTCTTGAGATCTAAATTTCATCAATGAAAGTACTTTTTAAGCTGTAAAATTTCTACAATTAATATTAATACAAAATGTACATTATTTCTTACATCAATGTCCTATGGCAACTTATGAAATATTAAGAAGCTGGCATGAACTGTTTCTAGTATTTCTGAAATTATTTGAAATAAAACTAGGAACTCTATCTGTTTTAACAAGCTAAAGAAAAACATAAAGCCAAATTATTAATCAGATTAATATAAATGAATAAATTACTTTATTAGAGGATCAATACTGTCATATTACAAGGAAACAAAGTCCAGCCATGTTGCTTTAAAGATATAAACCTAAAGGATTCCAAAATTCAACTAAAAAACATTAACAAAGGGACAACTATATAATAATAAAAAGGCATAATTAACAGAAAAACTAAGAGTTTATGTGAATAAAAATCCATAACTTTTTAGAATTCTACATATTGAAAGTAGACAAGAGTAAAAGTATCTGAAGAATAAAAATTCCAATTTAGAATTCATGTACATATGTCCAAATATTTGTGATCTGTCATAAACATCTCTAATTTACCCCAAGCAGGCAGAACATACATGCTCTTTCCAATGTCTATTCAATGATTCTTTTATAATCTGAGAGTCTATCACTTAATAGAGTAATATATATATTTATATACTTATTTTATATAACTATATATGAACATTTATATAAATATGTAATTATATCTTGAATTATATAACAATACACATAATTTAATGGATTAATATACATTTACATTTATATAAATATTTATTTATACATATCTATAGAAATATATATTTATATATAAATATCTATGCATGTTTATATATAAATATATAATTATATATCAAATCATTTTATTTAACACACAATTTAATATGCAATTAAATATATAATTAATATATAATTAAAATTAGAGTTATAAATATATATTTTATATAACATTCGAGCAATTTTTGCTGAACCTTCAGAGAGTGATAGATGCCACCTATTGTTTTCTCTCATGACTGTGAGGATAGTCCCTCATAGAAGTTTATAGGTGTTTTGGGTATTTATTCAAAAAATTTTCATGGTTTAAAACATTAACAATCATTGATTTTGCCCCAATCTGCAATGTGGACAGGGCTCAGCAGGAACGGTTCATCTCTGTTCCATGTCATGGAACCAATTTCCAAAATGACCTCTCTTCCCACATGGCTGGATTTTGACTTGGATTTCAACTGGATTTGCTGATGGAGTTTTGGTTTTCCTCCAAATGTGTCTCTCCAGAAAGCTACTTTTGCTTTCTTATAGCATAGCAGCTAGGTTTGAACTGCATGGGTCCTTAATGAGAGAAGTGGAGGTTACTATTCTCTTAATGTCTGGACTTGAATACTGACACAGCACATCTTCCACTATCCTCCTTTGGGGAGACATCACTGAGCTTATGGAAAACCAAGAGGAAAGAAAGTAGACCCTTACCTTGAAGAGTGTCACAGAACTGGCAGTTACTTTTAATCTGCGCCAATAGCACTTGGTTTACTTGTTTCTTTGTTGTTATATCTAAGTCTTTCCCACAGGTCTAAAATCTCACTGATGACAATAGCTTTGTCTTATTTCTGTAGAATAATCACTGTGACATAATTAGATTCCATAAATATAAATGAGTCCACGGAACAACAATATTAACCAAAATCTGTGTACTTTGCTTTATATCCTTACAAAAAGTAGACCAGATATCATGTCATCAAGCACAATTTGGTCTGAAAAATGCCAGCCATACAATTCCCAGTCCAATGCCTAGTATAGCGAGGTGGAGCTGGGCTTTACAAGTTGATGGATGTGGTAAATGAACAAGATAAGAGTAAAAACCCTTAAAACTGGTGGCCATATTATCTTAAATCTATTTTTTTTTTGGAAGCTTCTTCCATAAGGTGCTTAAGGAAAGTTTTTGTTGTGTTTGTTTTTTTTTACTAGAAAGCAAACAAAAAAATGTAAGTTTCTAAGTAAGACTAAAACTTAAAATTGCAAAAAGTTATAGTTTAAAAGGGAGAATGGACTTCTTTTAGAATATACTTCTTTAAAAAAACAAAACAGCTGGGCTCGGTGGCTCAGCCTGTAATCCTGCTCCTTGGGAAGCTGAGGTGAGTGGATTGCCTGAGCCTGCGGGTTCGAGACCCACCTGGGCAACTTGGTGAGACCTCATCTCTACAACAAATCAAAAGAAAAATTAGCCGGGTGTGGTAGCGTGTGCCTGTAGTTCCAGCTACTTGGAAGGCTGAGGCATAAGGATCGCCGGAGCCCAGCAGGTCGAGGCTGCAGTGGCCAGGAGCGGCCACTGCACTCCAGTTTGGGTGACAGAGTGAGACTCCAACTCAAAAACAAAACAAAACAAAACAAAAACCCCAAAATTGATAGTATATTCTTC
>CAUYQG010141954.1:0-14184 GCA_963574415.1 Tarsius wallacei
TTCGCCGGAGCCCTGCTGGTCGTGGCTGGGGTGGCCGGGAGCGGCCACTGAACTCCTGTCTGGGCTAATGTGTGAGACTCCAACTAAAAAAAAAAAAAAAAAAAAGGGCAAAAGTCAGGCACAGTGACTCATGCCTATAATCCCAGCACTTTGGGAGGCCAAGGTGAGTGGATTGCCTAAGCCCGCGGGTTCGAGACCTGCCTGGGCAACTTGACGAGACCTCATCTACAATAAATCAAAAAATTAGCTGCGCGTGGTAGCGCGCGCCTGTAGTTCCGGCTACTCGGAAGGCTGAGGCGGAAGGATCGCCGGAGCCCAGCAGGTCGAGGCTGCGGTGGCCAGGAGCGGCCACTGCACTCCAGTCTGGGCGATGGAGAGAGATGCCAACTCAAAAAAAAAAAAAAATGTCAACAAGCATATAATGAGTACATTATAAACTCTGAAAATGACCAATGGCTTTTCCTCTCCAAAGACCAGTGAAATTCCACCTAACTTCCAGGCAAACCCATAGGTGGTCTAAGCTTTTCCATCACATAAAATCTACATTACATGAATTGAAAACTAGCTCCATCCTTCCCTGCCATAGAAGATTCAGAGTTGCATGGGTCCAATTCTCACAGCACTTTACACCCTTCCTCCCCCTGTATTACTGAGCCACTAATATATAAACCATTTCATTGTGCTTTTTCTTCTACCGTGTATTGTCCAGGTGGGGGGGGCGGGCGGCGGAAACTTCTTGTGGCAGCACTTTGCTTAAAATATTCGAATCTTGATGAGAACAAAAGATTCAAATAGGATGAGATGTGAATGTTTTCATATGCTAATTCTGAAAAATGTCTGCTTAAAACCTAACCAAATCTATGAATATTTTTATGAGCCAAAAGAAATTTTTTAAATTAACTGAATGAAATCAACATCTTGAACAACACTGAAAGCTCTTTCTAGTCCCCGCGCATAATACACACATTATTCATGACTGTTTTTTGATGAACAAGGCTGTAGAGAGCACCTTGCCCAACAACTCCCCTGGCTGGCCCAGACCAAGGCTCCACCAGAAGAAGACTGATGTGAGTGCTCTAGTGCAACAACTGTCCAGTCTAAAGAGCTGTTTTTGTCTTGGGTTTTTGTTGAGATTATATCCTAGCCGGGCTTGGTGGCTCAGCCTGTAATCCCGCGCCTTGGGAGGCTGAGGTAAGTGGATTGCCTGAGCCCGTGGGTTCGAGACCCGCCTGGGCAACTTGGTGAGACCTCATCTCTACAATAAATCAAAATATTAGCCGGGCGTGGTAGCACGCGCCTGTAGTTCCAGCTACTTGGAAGGCTGAGGCGGAAGAATCGCCGGAGCCCAGCAGGTCAAGGCTGCGGTGGCCAGGAGCGGCCACTCCAGTCTGGGCGACAGAGTGAGACCCCAACTCAAAAAAAAAAAAGAGATTATATCCTTTCTCCTTTTCTTGGTGTTGTAATTACAGTGACAGTGGATGGTATTCATCTCATTTCATGAACATACATCAGGCATACAGGATTGGTAGTATCCCTCTTCCCTGCTCTGGACAACCTTAATTTATAGAAGTGCTACTAGTTCATAAAATCCAAAACACTGGGCAAATAGCAGCTCTTTAGACTCTTTCTTAAAGTGCTATGAAATCCCTTTGAAATCAAATCTGAGGGAACTCAGTATGCAAGAGTTGAAAGAGATGCCCTTCTTTCTCCTCTAATTCCTATAGACACTCAAGGCTTGGGCACAATTTGGAAGCCATTAGTTGATTCAATTCCCCTCATTTAACACATTTAAAAATGGGGTTCTAAGAGTTTACATGATTTCCCTAAATTCACACAACCAGCCAGCAGCAGATCCAAGATAATTAATTATCCAGGTCTTCTGATTATTCCGGGATGGTTGTGTCAGTTTTCAGGTAGTTAGACAAAAGCCACCGTCTTTCAGGTGCAAAAACTAGAAATTATTATAATAATATAAATGGGCTTCTCATTCAATTTTTATAAAGAATTACAGTATTTAATACGCATCTGAAGTAAAATAGTAAAGTTTCCCTGTGGTTACTATTTAGCCTATATAGAAGTACTGTGTTGCAAAGGGGCCTAATAATCCTTTTTGCAAGGATGGGTCTGAAAAGACAGTCACTGTCACTCTATAGATACACCATCAGAGCAAAGATGTTTTAAGAAGTTGAAATATAACTGTACGTTCATGAGTCTGAATACGAGCCAGTGTTTAAGATTGAAACCAATAAGAATTGAGTTTATATCTGTAATCCTAGCACTTTGGGAAGCCACGCTGGGAGGATCACTTGAGGCCAGGAGTTTGAGACCAGCCTAAGCAACATAGTGCGACCCTGTCTTCACAAATAAATAAATAAGCTGAGGACGGTAGTGTGTACCTGTAGTCCCAGCTATTTGGGAGGCTGAGGTGGGAAGGTCTCTTGAGCCCAGGAATTTGAGGTTGCAGTGAGCTACTCATGCCACTGTACTCCACTCTGGGTGACAGAGCAAGACCCAGTCTCAAAAAAAAAAAAAAAAAAAGCCGGGCTCAGTGGCTCAGCTTGTAATCCCACGCCTTGGGAGGCTGAGGTGAGTGGATTGCTTGAGCCCACGGGTTCGAGACCCGCCTGGGCAACTTGGTGAGAACTCATCTCTACAATAAATCAAAAAAAATTAGCCGGGCGTGGTAGCACACGCATGTAGTTCCAGCTACTTGGAAGGCTGAGGTGGAAGGATCGCCGGAGCCCAGCAGGTTGAGGCTACGGTGGCTGGGAGCGGCCACTGCACTCCAGTCTGGGCGAAGGAGTGAGACTCCAACTCAAAAAAAAAAAAAAAGAGAATGGGCCAAAACAACATTCACTCAAAAAGGTCTTAGTAATATAAAATATAATCAGGAATAAGAAAGAGAAAGATTAAAACTAAAAAGCTAGGGATAAAAAGAGGATTAAATATAACACAGCTAATCTGACTCTCTTCAAGGAAGCAGAAATAATGCTAGGAGTAAATCTATACTTCCCAAGAGAGGAAGTTGAACTGAAGCATTAAGAACAAGGTGCAACATGATCACAGATGAGATTTCTAGAAGAGATTTAAAAGACATGATACATTTTAGAAGACTCAGGTAACAAAAGTTTAAGCAAATTGAGAAGTACAGACCTTTTAAAACAAGTAGATATATTAGCCACTAAGGGGAGAGTTGAAAAACAAGAGCCTTAAGAACTGGACACAGATTTGAAAGAATGAAAATGACAGGATTCAATGACAGCATCTAATTAAAATGTATACTTTTTTTTTTTTTTTTTTTGAGATAGGTCTCACTCAGTTGCTCAGGCTGGAGTGCAGTGGTATGACCATAGCTCACTACAGTTTCAAACTCCTGGGCTCAAGCGATCCTCCCACCTCAGTCTCCTGAGTAGCTGGGACTACAGGTATGCACCCCCAAGGTAAACTAATTTTTTAAATGCTTTTTGTAGAGATGAGATCTCATTGTGCTGCCTAAGCTGGCCTCAAACTCCTGGCCTCAAGCGATTCTCCCTCCTTGGCCTCCCAAGGTGCTGAGATTATAGGTGTGAGCCACCATGCCTGGCTTAGACATTTTAAAAGCTTAACGCTTAACATACTTATGAATCAGTGTGATTTGATTAGCAATTATTTTTGAGTTATAATTTGTATATATTTTTCTAAAATGTATTCTTGTGAAGATTTCTTTATTCTTTTTTTTGAATAATGCCAATGCAATCACTTTAAAGACACAGTATATATTTGAGTTTTAATTAAAGAAAACCAATTTTGAAGGCAGTGAGATGTTAAAAATGTAGATATCCCCACTAGAATATTCTAGAGAAACAAACCATCTCTCACACCCTAGCCCTCCTCTTTTGCTCTGAAGTTATGCATGAATATTTATATGTTAAAAAACTCATCTGGCATGATGTCTACCTTGCTTGAATTTAGAGAAGACATGACAAATCATAAATATAATAAAGCCTCCCTACAACAGCCCTACTTCAACTCTCTCTGAAATATGATATGTATTTCTAGCAAAATCCATTTGTTGTGGCATCTTAATGCAAAACATTTATCTACAAATACAACTGTGCTATCCAAGATCTCAATTCCAGTACAGGTGCTGTTAACCCTGGGAGAGACCATCAGTTCTAAGCAAGGCATCCTGCTGATGATATATGACTTGCCAACAAGGTATGGTTTCACGCGAGTTCAGGGGCAAGAGGAAACGTGGCACCAAGCAGCCCAGGCACACATCAAGTGCACATCCCAGGGCCATGCAAAAGAGAGGGACAAACCAAGTGCCATAAAATAGCTTCCAATAAAAGGGCTCTTATACATGCACACACTGCCACTGATGTTAGAAAGAAGGATGTGCTTTCTGGGTGCGATCACCAGGGAATGTCCTGGGGACTCACTGCAGGGCCCCATGTGCATGCTCTATGGAAAAGGATGCAGTAAAGGGAACCAGGATGCTATGGCAGCAGCCAATTGACTAGTCTCTTCTCATCCATACACATATCCACTCAGGCAGCACTTATTAGTCTTTTTTGCCCCCTTCTGACCCTAGTAACCATATCATTAGAACAGTTCTAACTTCACTAACTTCCAAGAGATGGTGACTACGGTTCTGCAATGTCACCACCACACTCCTAAGAACGCAGATGACAGAGGCCAGCGTCTCCCAATGACAGAGCCACCTGTCTGATGAAACTGTTTTTGATGCCCAGAGGCCACTGTCACCTCATTGCCCCTGGGTCCACAGGACAAGAGAGGCTGTAACTGCATCCCACAGGCGAGGGAGGGAGTAGTCAAATAGCCACAACTTGAAAATGGTCCTCAGGCCACTCTGTGGCACTAGGCTACCCTTGCCTAGAAAGGTGGTTTTGTTCTAGGAAAAGGAGAGTCTTGAGGTTGAGACTGAATGCTTTTATTGGTCTAATTGTAAAAAACAAAACGGTAACAGCCATCCTAGGGGACGTTCTGCTCAATTACCTTCATGTTGGAAGCCTGACTATAAATTAAACACTCTCAAGAACATAAGACCAACCCTTTCAAAGACACTCAGGCCTAAAGAAGATGTCTAAATAAATGATGATATAACCCTGATATCATGCTGTCTTCCTTTATGATTATCTAAATGATAATCATCTTTTTATAGAAAATTTAGGATGGACAGAGGAATGAAGAAAAACAATTACCCACCATCAATTTAAATACCCAGGCAGAGAGCTATCAATATCTTGTTCTATATCCTTCCATCTTACTTATATGCTGTCTTCCACTGACTCTAAGATGCACATTTTTTTTCCCACAAACTCTGAAATTGGGACACATCTTACAATCAGTGGTGTCTTACAATTGATTGACAGCATTTTTCTTTCTTAGTGGAGCATTAGATTTAAAACTAATCGTGTCAGGATTGATAAAATCTAGTATGAGTATATGTGCTTGTATCATGATTTTATACATTATGAGCATGGTGTTATACTCTTTTAAACTACCAGAGTGCATTTTACCCATGTTCTCAATTTATTACAACTCTATTAAATCTTTATTTTGAGCAAATCTGACACTCAGAGCTAGCCATGGTACATGAAGCAAAATATATAGAGAAATGGAAAGATACTGCAGAAAATTGTCTTTCTATAAAAGAACACTTTGAAAAAAATATAGTCTCGATATGTATGTATCTGTTAATGACTGTTTGCTTCCATAACAGCAGCAGCAGCCACTGAATCAGTCTCGCTGTTCTCTAAGCAGCTGGGCTCAGAAGGCCCTGGGGTAAGGAGAGGGTATTGGAGTAAAGAATAATGATGGAAAACAAGACAGAGCTCTAACTCAGAGAGGCCAATGAGCCAACCCCGTCAAGAACAAACCAGAAAACCTCTAATCGCCACACTCTCCATTCCTGGCCATTTGTGCCCTCTCTCTGTCGCTGCTGCCTTTCCTCAACTGGCTAACGCCCTGCCTTCCTGCAACACGTGCTAACTGCCTCCTACCAGTGTGAGGTTCTCAGAGATGCTTGGTTGCTTGGGAACTAGTCCTCAAGAGCAGGTGGAAGGAATGCAGGAGACCCAAGAAGAAAAGGCCTGGCTCTTCCCTGCGCTTGAGAGCCTCAATTATGTAGAGAACCATGGGTGGGGTCGCCCCGCCTCCCCACCCCACTCTGGGAGGCGTGAGGAGGGCAAAATGTGGGTTGCTTGAAGTAAAGCAACACCTTATCCCTTTATTTTAATTTGGTTTTAGACAGCATATCGACTTTGTAATTTCAAGCAGCAGTAAAGGCAGGCATGAGAGGTTTTTGTTTGCTTGCTTCTATGTTTTTTCAGATCAGGGCAGGGATTAATAAGCCTGGGGGAGCTAAATGCTCTCTCAAGTTTCTTTTAGATTTAAAATTCAAATGACTCTCCAAGCTACAGAGGTTCATTGGTGACAGCCACCAGCTCTCCCTAGCAAGCCCTGAGATCCCTCAACAAGAGGCTAAATCTTTCCTCCCATGGAGTCTAGACAGACACCTCCAAAAGGAAGGAGCCCTACAGACCCTAAAAACAAGAGCTCAGAAAAGCTACTCAGGGTTAAAAAGTGAGACATAATGTTTAGCTCTGTCTTTATTTTTTCCTGATCAAGTGCACAATTTATTTTATTGTCAATATTCCATAAGACATATACTATTAAATTATTTCTTCCTTTTTTCCAGTCATTCCTTCCATATTGGGAACGAAACAACACAAAAAGAAACCTTTCTGTTTGCAAAGTATGTGTGTCAATCTGGTGACTGTGCTCCCTTCAGAAGCTCTCTTTCATTCTCACTGTGGAATGGGTGTGGCAGGCATGGCTGTTTATTTCTCTGACAGGGGGGGATAGCAGGGGCATGGGCAAGAACTCAGGGATAAGAAAAATAAGGTGGCTGTAGAGAACTGACCTAATAGACACCACCCATAGAGGTAACTAGACATTGGTGAGGGACACCCCAGAGATTCTGCATTTAGGGAGAGGAAACTTAATTGCCTGTATTGTCTCTGTATCATCCAGAAACACCATCAGTTTCTAAGTCCCAGAGCTGAGACCCAGACCTACATCAACCCTGGTGGGTCTTTCCAGGCGAAGGTTTCCTAGAAGGCCTGCTGAGAGCCAGACAGCTTACTCCTCTCAGGGGTCTACCTTGGTCTCCAGCTGTTACTAAAGAGCTTACTCCCTTAACTCAAGACAGCCACTTGCTTGCCTGGGAAGAAGTGCTAGGAACTTCCAGCCTCAGGCTGCCCACTTTCCTGTGGCCTCTGTCCCTCTCCTGTCCCCACCCAGTCCTGTTCCCAGAAGGATGTTGAGGGGCTGTGGGCTGGCTCTCCCTGTAACAATTCCCACCTGGTCCCCGTGGCACTGGCCACCCTGGCCTTTGATCACCTTGAGGAGGGTGGAGAAGAATAAAGTCCAACTTAGAATAGCTTAGGAGAGAAAAGATCCTGGAGTGGCAAAGAAAACACACAGCAGAAGCAGGAGACATTATGTAAGAAGGAGGAGAATTTAACTATTAATTCGCTTTGTGAGAGAGTGAGTCAAAACCAAACCCCAGGGATTGGGAGCAGAGCCTGCTGTAGCCATAGAAATGACATGGGGGCTTGGGGGGGATTCTGGCAAGGAGACAGAGGGTTCTGAGGGTGCGCTGAGCACTGGGCTGAGAGTTCAGGGATTGAGAGGCGGCATGGGCTCTGCCTTCCTACCCCTCTGTAACTAATTGAATATTAGGGGAGAAGGATAAGGCCCCCCTCAGCCCTGACAGACCACAGAGGGGCACAGTGGTGAACACAATAAGAGTTTCAAAGCTTCAAAGCCAGAGGGCTTTTAAGAGAAAAACCTTGCAGTAGATAAACCCAAGCATTATCATCATTAAACCGCAGCCCTGGCCTGTGTCCTCAGAGCCCTGTGGAGAAGCTGACAGCTCGTTAAACGTTTCTCTCTTGCTCCTCTTGGTTCTGTCATTTTGCCTCTTCTGCCAACAACTAATTTGTGTGCACCCCCCACGTGAAGGCCCAGCATGCATACGCAGGAGGAGGCACCATGGCCGAGGAGCTTTCTTGGGGGCGGAAAGCAGAGCAGAGCCAAGTCACTAAACTTCCCTGACCAATCCCTTCTTGAAGTTTCCTGAGCAGCACAGGGGTGATGGGAGTGATGTGGGTGCTGTTACTGAGAGGCATTTCCTGGGCTACCTGTGAGGCAGCCCCTGTTCTGGGGCTGACCTGAGGGCAGGAGCAGAAAGCCAGGCAGCAGGCCCCATTTCCAGGGGCAACTGAATGCCTTCACAAGCAACCCAGTCTTCAGAATCTGAGCAAGGTTCCCGAGTGTCTCCATTCCACAGCATAGATGGTTCTTGGAGGTTAGGCCCTCGCATCATTGCTCCGCCGAGGCTGACTCTCTGCTCTGGTGTCCTCCTCCATCTTCACAAAGAGCTCCTGGCACAAACTTTCTTTCTCTCATCTGCCTTCACCTACTGTCCCCTCCTGCCCCATGCTTCCATGATCTGCCGGCTAAAACAAGGCCATTGCATTCTGACAAAGGTAACTGGGCTTTACCCTCAAGCTCACAGGTGAAATCAGCAAAGGAGAAGCACAAGGGGGCAGCAAGTGGGGGTTTATCACTTCCTCACTGACTTCACGATGGCTTATTGTTGCCTGCTTGCTTCTCCCCAGCAGAAGCTCTACTTAGAAATATTTGGGGAAGGATACAGTTTCCCACACATCTGGATGGCAACAAGATGCTCCTCGCAGACAGCCTGCACTTCCCTCTTTCATCACCTCATCGGTGATACCTCATTGGACCGCTGAGCAGACTTGGGATTCCTCCTTCTCTTCCCCTGCACTCTTCTGCAGTGTGATGAGAACCTCCAGGGTTGTGGATGGCTTATGTCCAGCACTGTCTCCGGCACTAGCCGCTAAGTTCCTTAAGTACAGGGATCTTAGCTTCTTTTGTCTGTATTTTTAGCACCCAGCCCAGGGTCTGGCCAGGCACTCAGTAACATCTGAGGAAAAAATACATTCAGACCACAGAGCAGCAGTAGAGACTGCGGGGTAAGAGCTCAGTCACTGATATTTGAATCCCAGTGTGGTTACTTATGACTGGTATAAGCCTGAGTTTCCTCATCAGTGAAATGGGGAGAGCAGGAGTACCTACCCTCAAAGGATTAACAGGAGGGTTAAGTAAGATGGTAGAAATAAAGGCCTGAGCCCTAATCAGGAGTAGTCAGGTAGGGACTGGAAGGTGAACAGAGACTTTGCTCACATTGCAGCAGTTGCCAAGAAAACTGGGAAAGCGTTACCACCAATTTGGTGTGGGGGCTGACTAAGGTGCACCATGAGGGCATGGCTATGTCCATCTTAACACCAAGGAGGCGCTTGTGTATGGAGGGGCTGGGGCCTCACTGCAGCCTGTTGGGGTCACAAGAGGCAGAAGGAGAAATGGACACACAGATTTATTAGAAAAGTTCAAATAGGAAGCCTTCTCTGCTTGCCTCTCCTTCCAATTGTCATCTGCTGTCAGCAACTGAGGCATTCTGTCATACTCCAAATCCCTTTTGCTTGCTGTATATAAGGCTCCAACCCATCCTCCTCCCCTCGCTCTCACCTCAGCAGTGCTGCCCACCAGACACCACCCACACATCTCTGCCAAGACTAATTCATGTTCTCCAGATACTCCTACTGCAAGTTTTCTTTTTCACAGAATGAGTGGATAAAATCACTTTTAATGTCTCACAAAGCAAACAATCCTAGGAAGACTGGGTGGGGGGTGAGAGGAGAAAAATCAAATATATCACAGAACAGCCTTAATAAAGCATCTTGATATCGCAGGGTTCCCTGTAATTTTCACATCAGGCATTGTCTTTAACATTTGGAAGTCAAGTGAATGAAAGAAAGACTCCTTCACAGCCACGCTCCCAAGCAGACCGCGGCCACACATCCCAGAGGCAGCCTTGGGAGCTGCAAAACAAGATGCAAATGCAGAGCTCTAAAGATAACTGTGGCAGGCACAGCTCGCTGCCTATCCCAGCACCCATTGCTCATTCTCTTCCTCCATCCACCTCAAGGACAGAAGCCAAGAATCCCAGGCCTGCTTTCCTAGTCTTTCTTGAAGCTGGGGGTGGTCACATGACACAACTGGGGTTAATAGGACATCAGTGGAATTCTACTGGGGGTTTCCGGGAAAGTTCTTGCTTTCCAGATAAAAGGAACAGTCACTGGCACTGCCCCTTCTGCTTCTTTCAGTCTTGAATAGGGATGTGATGTCTGGAGCTGTAACAGCCCTCTTGCAACCATAGGGTGACAGGCAGGAAGGAAAGGCCAGGAGAACCACCAAGATACCAACTCAGAGCCCTATCCCAGTTCAGTCCCAGCAACTTCTTGTGTGGGAAAAGTAACTTACCTTTTATTTAAGCCTTGCAGCTGAAAGCATTACTAACTGATTCAATATCTTATCCTTATATATACAGCAGGACCTATTATTTTTATGTCTCCCAGCCTCAAATGTATGATGGCCACCTCAAACTCAAAAGAGTCTGCATCTCTTCCAGGACTCCCTACAGCAGTAAGCAGTTTAGCCATTCACTTACGTTCAAGCCAGGGTCTTCCTTGATGCCACCATCCCCTCATATTCTCTTTCAATATATTACCGAGCTCTACAGATTTTGCTGCCTGAATATTTTTCTAATCTATCGCCTCTCTCTACTGCTTCCACCTTAAGTCTAAGTTTTGTGTGCTTGGACCATTGCAATAGTTAGAAACTAGTCTGTCCGTATCTAAACTTGCCCCTTCACAGTTATCTTATAAAACCACAAATCTGACATCATTCCCCTCCTTAGAATCCTTTAGTGGTTTCCTGTGGATCCCATAGTAAAGTTTGAATTCCTTAATACCTAAAAGACCTTGCTTGATCTAGTCTCTAAACACTTCTCAGCCCTGTCTTGAGTATCTCTGCTTGACTCCTTTAAACTATAGTGTCCTTTCAGTTTCTCAAACCTATCATACAACTTCTGTTTTAGGGCCCCCACAAATGCTATTTCCTACATGGATGTGTATGTATGGGGGAACTTCCTTCCAGCTTTATGGTCTACTTAACCCTTACTTATTCCTCCGTAGCCCAGAGAATTTTTCACTTCAGATATTGTACTTTTCTGTTGTAGATTTCCAGTTGGCTCATTAAAAATAAAAATAAAAAATAAATCTACTTTCTTGGGCTTTCCCATCTGTGCATTCATTATGACTATCTTTTCCTTTAAGTCCCAGACCATTTATATAATACATGCCTTTGGCTTTACCTATTAATTCTAACATCTGGGTCATCTCAGGGTCCATTTCTATTGGAATGCTTTTTTTTTTTTTTCTTGATAATGGGTTATAATTTCCTGCTTCTTTGCGTGTCTTATAATTTTTAATTATATGTTAAGCATTGCAGACAAAACCTTGTAGAAAGTCTGAATTATGCTGTCTCCCTTTAAAAATGATGAGTTTTGTCCTAGAAGTTTCTTTTGAACCTCTCAGGCTTGCTTTCATTTTTTATTAAAGTGAGTCTATTTTGATTTTGTCCTTAGTCCTAGGGTATCACCCCTACTACTAATGCATGGCTTTTTGGGGGGGTCTCAACTGCATACCCCTGGCTGAACTATAACTTCAAGGTAGTCTAATACTGCACTGCCTCCTAGTGTCTCTGTTCTACTCTCAGCCCCACAGCAATTGTTCTTTGTTAGGACTCCTGGAGTCTTGTTCTCTCTCTTCTGATTTTCAGAGCAAACCAAGTGCTGACCTCAAAGGCAGCTTTTTCAATAAATCTGCACAGGAGTTCAGCAAGAACCAGGAGAGTCACCATGGTAACTAACCATTTCCACTGAACAGCTGAAAATACACAGCTGACAATTTAAAGAATAATGCTCCTCACTTAGGTTATTACATTTCCAGCTAGAGGCAGAGGTCAAAACAAAAGAGCTAATTAGGTGGCCTTTCCAACAATGCCTATAACAGAATCATCTGACAGGTCTAAGAGGTGACCTGGCATCCCTCCCAGTAATGTAGTGGACCCCAACTGTCAGCAGACTGGGGCTCCCACTTGCCTGGGATGATACAGAAAGCAATATTCTTAGTTTTGCTCTTCATATCCAGTCTCCAGTATTACTATGCTTAAAAGGAGCAAGGCACTGTGTTAACAAGTTCTAATGAGCACTTCTTCAAATCCATATGCTACTCTCTACTGCATTCTGAATAAATTATAATGAGAACACAGCCTCATTTAAGACATGTCTTTGAGTGAGAAAATTGGAGGTCATATTTCTGTATGGCATTGGCATTGTGAGTAGGTGTATGGTAGTTCTAATTCAGCAAAATTTTGTAATGATCACAGGTTATTGAGAATCTTGTGCTTTCTTTGCATGTAAGAACTACAGTATTGGATCTTACCCAAAGTCCATTTCAGTCAGTACTATCTCTCACAGAGTGACCTGTGGGCTGCTATGGAAAGGTACAACTATCCTTCTTACAGTGACTGCTGAGGGGAAGAGACACCATGACATACCATAAGTCATCCTTCATGCCTTTATCCAGTCTCATGCATACATGTATGCTTATGTCCAGTCTCACGCATACATAAGAATACAGAGATCCTTAGGTTGCCAAGTGAAGTGTCCCCAAATTGCCCTACTAATTTCTCTCTGGAGTTTCAGGGGTGACCCTTCTGCTCCAGGATCATAAAACTTGGTAGGTTCAAAGGAGACCTTGTACAGAGTAGTTCTCTTACACAAAGAACCGATGATTTTGCCCAGGCTATTGGTGATTTAATAAGCAAGTCCTTGCTTTAAACTACTGGCTTTGCTTTGAATCCTTGAACATGGAAAGAGCTAGAAGGTATTTTAAAGACCACTTGATTCAACCTGCTCACTGATGAAGAAACTAAGGCCCAGAGCTTTGGTTCCCAGCTTAGTTTATTTTCACTCTGGCCTTTTCTCATGGAGGCCAGCATCTCTTCATGCCCTTTAGATAATCTTCTCTGGACCCTCTGAAATTTCATTCTATCTATTTGGAGGTCTTATCAGAACTTGAAGGCCTTGAAGGCCCACCAGATTGACAGGGTCCTGATGGCCCCGGGCCACAGGGCAAGTCCGGGAAGCTGAGGCCCTGTTGTCTTTTGCCTTTGCTGTTACAGCTAAAGAATTCCATGCAGTCATGAAAAAAGAAAACAGCACGTTTATGCAAAGTATTTTCAGCTACTAAAAAACTCACTGTCCTTCTTTCCACTTCCCACTACGTTGTCTGACCTGTCCCTTTTGCCCATGTGATGACTCTGAGGCATGTTTAAAGGGCTTTTGATCTTTGGGTTACAAATCTTGTTTTTAGGCTTAGGATTTGTGACTTATACCTGGTAAAAAGAAGTTTCTGATTCTGTTTAAGCAAAGAATTGCTTTGAATATTTTTACTTATTATTTGTAGTTGTAGTTATGGTGTTTAGACATAAGGTTCTATGGGTTTATAATCGTAGGCATAAGATTTAAGTGTAGTGAAAATTTATATAAGGTATATGTAGGTGATTTATAAGTTTGTTTTTTAGGGTTTGGGATACATATTAAAGTTTTTGTATATAAAAAATTGAAGGGTTTAGATGTAGAATTTAAGTGAGTAAAACAGATTTTATCTAACAACCAAAACTACCTTTAGGCCTGAAAAACATCACTAGAAGTTTCTTCCAAGCTGTTTTTTCCCTAGAAATAAAATGTTCCAAATAGAAAGACAATGAAGGAATTTGACAAGAGGAAATTACCAAGGGGGCCTGAAAGACCAAGAGCCTCATCCATGAAAAAAGGAACGTCTGCACCTGTCTGCCCCAGGTGTGGAAAGGTCCCCAGATATACATTCTTTCACACAGACTGCTCCAAAGCCCTGGGCCAGCAAGTGTTGTTCTGGCCCCCAGAGACTTTGTTATGGAGATAACCTATTTCCCTGGATAATTTTAATAAGGAAGTTAAGTTTATAAAGAGTTAAATTTGTTAGAAAGATCACAATATGTATTAGTTAATTTGGGATATGAGTTCTGTTTTAAAGTTGATTAATGAGAAGCTTTATAGTTTTATAATTTTGAGATTTTATATTGCCGGTTTGCTGGGACTCTTTTTTACAGGGTAACGTCATCATGTTGGGATTATGTTGTTTT